>NW_020769365.1:2506535-2568940 GCF_900518735.1 Pseudonaja textilis
ATAGAATAGAATAGAATAGAATAGAATAGAATAGAATAGAATAGAATAGAATAGAATAGAATAGAATAGAATAATTATTTATTGGCCAAATGTGCTTGGACACACAAGGTCTTTGGTGCATATGCTCTCAGTGTACATAAAAAGAAAAAAAAATGCATTCATCAAGAATCATAAGATACGACACTTAATGCTATCATCGATTACTAAATAAGCAGTCAAATCATACTAGGAAACAAAACAATTTAAATGGTAGAGATACAAGCAACAAAGTTATAGTCATAAGTGGGAGGAGATAGGTAATAGGAAAGATGAGAAGAAGAATAGTAAGCCTTTGGTCTACTCAGGAGGAATAATCTAATTAGGGAAAGGCAGTCTGAATCTATCTCGGTGTGATATTGCTACTACTCTAAACAGAATTTGTCCTCTCTGCTGTGTCCTTGAATCACTAAAAACGGAATATGGCAGCTTTTATTACTACCACAATTTTCTTTTTCCAAGTGTATCTATTTTTATCTTGGTGCTTCATCAGATATGATTTTACATTATTGCTGTTTGTGGTTAATTTGTTTTCGAGGGGTCTCTGAGCTTGGCTGTTTTTTTGCAGAAGCTTCATTACCCAAACTAGGTAACATCAGTGCTAATGATGTTGCCTAGGTTGGGTAATGAAATGTCTGCAAGAAAACAAGCAAGCTCAGAGATCACCAAGGACTCCTCATGTCAACCCGTGCTACAAATAGGCTCCTTTAATTTGTTTTTGTTTGCTTATTTGTCTTTGTCCTGCTAAATTTGAATAATTGCCATAAAATATGATTTTCCAGTTATTGATGATGATTATATACGATCAAAAAAAGGACTAAAAATGATTCATTCTAGTTCCGTTATTCCTGTTTTTTTCACATGACAAAAGACCAACACAAATATATTTCTAGAGATAGTTCGTAATAAAATGCTTAATAATGGGAAAAGGGGACTATTAGCAAATCAGTAATAACATTGCTAATTTAGTCAATTAATAATAGTAAAGGAAGCATCTGAAAATACCACATTGTAATTTCATGTCATGTAGCTTGCTGTTACTATCAAGCCTAGGCAGTGAAGCCCAGATATGTTTGGTGTTTTTTTCTCTCTGTATTAATTATTGTCAGTAGAATAAATCAACAGTTTGTTTTACACAAGAGCACATACTCTCCTTTAAAGCAAATTTCTATTTTTTTCTTTCTGGGGACACTTATTTAATAGCATATGATGAAATGTCAACCTGAATTAGGACAAACAACATTCTCTATCAGACACTAGGTACCTATTAAAAATGAACTCATAAATAGGTCTATTAGTCAAGAGATGAGAGGAATTTTACTGGTTGATTGATCTCTTGAATATATTTTCATGGAATCTTGCTAACAGTTATATATTCTTAAAATCTATTTTTAGAGAACTACAACATTAGTGCAGCTATGGACTATGATCTAGTATTCTAATTTAACAGCATGATAGCCAAGTTCTTATGCTTATTTGTGGAATAGGAAGAACTTTAAAAAGCAGAAAGGACACATTATTAATACCAAAACCGGAATTTATAAAACATTCTTAAAATCTTGTTCCTCACTTTGATCATAGACTTTCAAATGTTTTCTTACAAAATTACTTTCCTCTAAAACTGTTGATAAAGAAAATGCTTTGGTCTAGAAATCTAACAAATACTCTGAAATCTGAAGTGTCAAAATGCAAAGATTATTTCAATGTTTGTTGTTGTAGGCTTGTTTATAGGAAAATTCTCTAGCTGTTCCTGAAAATGCCTGCAACAAGATATATTTAAAAGAAATGACAGACAGCAATTTAGATGTATCTGTTTGAGAAAGGATCTATAAAAAAAATAAATTGGCCATATGGCTTTGACTTCTAGGAGCTATAGTTCTCTCCCATATGAATGACAATTGGACATTTGGCTTATTTACCAAAAATGTTGTCACATTAATCTGAAGGACTTTCCATTTTACAGACATATGGATATGAAAGACTTTATAGAAAATAGCAAAGTCAAAAATGTTATAGTATGTGATTCCCTATATCAAGCACATAACATTAAAGTCACAAGATAGCTCAACAGAGGAAGATTAAATCTCAGTCTTGAGACTTTTGAGCTTGTTTGGACGTTCTAACAAGGGAGTGCAACTATTATACTGTATATCCTTGACCAAAGATTGGTATACTTCTTCCAAATGGTATGGTTGTCCTTTTCCATTAACTCTTGAATAAGCTCTTTTATTTTAGTATACATTCAGATTTCATTGCAGAGAAGATGGTAGAAAAGATATAATCTGGACCTTCTTGGATGTTGTTAGAGTTGCAGGGTTCCTTACTGTAATAATAATGAACCTGAAACTCTAACATCCAAGAAGCCAGATTATTTCTCTCCTACCATCTTCTCTGCACTATGATTACCACTATTTTATTTCTTCCTCCCAAATACCGAATTCACTGTTTTATAGGATATGAACATGGAGTTAAAGCCATCCTCTTTGGGGAAGGTGACCATTTGCTTTTCCTAATTGGTCAAAATGCTCCATCTGTGATGTCGCAGATCTAGCCAGAAAATCAAACTATTGCTTGGCATCTAAATATATATTCCTTAGGACCTTACAGCAGAATAATAATGATGGATTGCATTACCATATAGAAAGAATTTTATGGGAGAAAACTTTTTGAGAAAAACATGTGAATTCTGTCTGTTCAAAGATCTCAGCATGGAGACAATAGATGCTTTATTTGGGTTTATTGTGTGATAGGAATTTATCACCCAGCCTATGAAAAGTCAGAATGCCTTTCAGCATCTATTTTTCTAGCTAATTGAAATAGATAGATCCAATTCCCCAAACTCCCACAAGGAATAAAGTATAAGAATGTGGAATTGTCCTTAGTTCCAATGAAATAAGTAGAACGTATTACAGAAAATGAAGGGAAAATGTTGGAAACACCTAGGAAAAATGTAAGTCAAATATTCTACCTCAATAGAATACATTTAATAGCTTCTCTGCTCATTAAATATTTTTATTGCTTGCTGTCTGCATGGTTCTTGGCCCAAAGGAAAGCATTTCATGTGATCTTTCCATATATTTGATCCTCAGTTTTATATAACTGGTTTCCCATGAGCCAAACCTGATGGGGATTTGCACGCAGTTTTCACAACATCAGGGATTCTGGCACAGTTGACTGCTTTTCATGGGCCACTTGCCTCCAAAGTAGTTCCAAATGAAACAAAATGCTGCTGGATAATTGGAGGCCATCCATTGTGTTTGACGATCCCATTAGCTCCTGTAGAGAATGCCAGCCTGTGATTCTCAGGTACCTCTTCCTTGATTGATGCCCATTTGCATTCTGCACAGAAGCCACAAAGCTATTATTGTGATGCTGTTTGTTACACAGAGCCCAATTAATGAAAGGTTAGGATGCAATTAAAAACCATAAAGTGCTCTTTATCTCTGGATAGGGTTTATCTGACTACTTGAAAACTCTACACATCTATATGAAGATGTTTTTAAAGGTTGAAGCATATTTTTTCTGTCTGTAGCTCTCTTGCTATATACATGTTCGATTTTCTGGAAGAGGCAAAGTGGGAAGGTAGGCTCAAATGAAAGGCTAATTTATTGGCACTCATGCTTTGTTTATATGTTACCAGGTTTTCTGAGCCTGAAGGGCAAAGTATGTCAATTATGTTTTCAAACTCACACTTACATCCAAGGAAAATTAGCCCATTTGGGTTTAGTACAGTGGAATCACAGAAACAAGTAACACACATGAACACACTAGTGAGCAAACAAGCAGACAAAAATCTAGTTTTAATCCAGTTTACACAGCTGCAGAAATGTCTTCTCTGGATACAAAATTGTTTGTAGATATATTATTCCTTAGCTGGGGAAAAATACACCTCACCTTTAAATAAAAAAGCCTGCTAGAAGAAGCCAGGGTGAATAATTTGTTAGAATACAACTTTGTATGTACTGGCTCTCTGAACCTATAATCCTACTACAGATTCTGCATTTTACATAATTCCTTATCTAAAAGACCTATTTTGCCCATTATTATCTATTCCTATTGGTCTAATATTCATGGGTCTTTCTTAGTTTAGTCCTTTTTTCTTTCTGTTCCTGCATAATGGAGGAGAACACACTACAGGTTCTTACCTCTTGTCACACCTAAGTCATTCAGGCTTCCCTGCCAGCAATTTATTTCATGTTATCTTTAATTTTCTTGCACAAAAGCACCAGCTTCAAGAATATTTTCTTCAACAAGTAATTTCATTTCCCTAACTTTAATGCTTTTCTTCCCCTCTATACCTTCTGTCTAAACTATAAATCTGCCTGTTATCCAACACAATTCTCTCCCCCCATACATGCATATTACAAAGATTATTATGTAAACATTCAGAATTCTACACAAAGTTCATGGTCTACCCACATTTTTTGTAGATGTTAAATTATAAGCTGACACTGTGTTGGGGGAGGGGGGGGACACATGTAAAGATGCTGTCTCCTATCACATTTTTTTCCTCATTGCCTGGTTATACTAAGCATATTTTTCTACACCGTTGTGTGTCTTTTTGACATCTGTTATTAAACTGGCTGACCTTTTTCAAGAGAGGGGAGAAAAATGAGTGAATAAATTAGATGCCAAAGTAAATCTCATAGAGCTTTTCCATGTGTCAGTAATGAGAGGGGAGAGCATAAGTCTGGAAAACCATCTCATATCAGGGTCACAGATACCAGCTGTTGCTTTATGGAGTCTTTGTTGAATTGTGTGCTCACAGGGGCTAATACTGAATCAATGAAATTTTCCCAGTCTAAGCCTTCTATAAAAGGCAAAGTGCACCTGTTCTTTAAAAAAAAGAGGGTAGATGACCTTCAAAGATAAGGTTTTTTGTAGCCAATTAATAGATGTCTATCAGAACTATTTTGGAGGGCTGTCAAGCATACAGAAAGAACAATTGCTATCTTGGCATGGTTTACCACCATACTATTTTGCCCTTTATTGTGTTAGTTTTCTATTTGTTTTCATGAAGTCTTTTATGAAATGGAACATTTACAAATAGCCTGATCTACTATCTCATTCTGCTACCCCTGGAAAGACAAGACAAATCATTTTCTATCTTGTATATTATTTGGAGAAAGAAATTTCAGGAATATCTGAAATAGATTTAAATAATTCTGAGTAGGCCAATGATTTGCAAAATGACCATGCACTATATTTGAACTGTATGTCTTACTCTAAGTTTGTTTTTAATGTTCATTATGCAGAATAATTAAAAGGAATACTGATATCGGGACTTGGAAAATTTTGAATTCAAAAAAAGTCATGGGAAATATCACAGCAGTGAGATTACTGTATGCACTAAGATGAAAAGATCTGGCTCCTACCAGTTATGGAGGAATGGTTGATGACCTTGGGAGATTTTGCTAAAATTGATAAATTAACTAATCAATTAAACTTAACACTTGATTTATTAGAGTAGAGAGATTATCTACATTTATTTATTGTAAAAAGGAAAAAAAGGTGACTTTTGATGATTAAACAAGACAGATTATAGAAAGAAGAGTAATACGATGCAACTTTAAAGACAGAGGTTAAATATACTTATAGTTCGAGTTTTAGATTTTGGCAGTGGTTTGCTCTCCAAGTGTTTCAATTTAGTTTCTGAATGATTTGTTACCAGAGTAGATAACATCATCAGCAGGATTTTCTTGCCCTATTCTCTTTAGCTTATAAATGTCTTGTGTGCCGGTATGGTTAGTTGGTTGTGCGATTGGTTGTTTGTTTGGAACTTCTATGAAGAATATTGCAAGCTACTTCTTTATACTTTTTCCTGTTTTTTCTTTTATTCTTTATCTTTTTTTCCTTTTCTTGAACCATTTGCTTTTTCTTTTCTTTTTTCTTCCTTACTTTCTATTAGTCTGTGTTAGCTTTTATCTTCCAGTTTAAAAGTTTTAATAAAAATTATATATAGAAAGTTTTGAATTCAGGCCAGATCATGTGTCAAATTCCAAGGAACAAATGCCATGCCAGTCCAAAAGCCAAGTGAAGTTAGCATTCAGTTAGTGATCACATCCTCAGCACTTCATCAAAAGTTGAGTTTAAAGATTCAGTTCAAAATTAATAAACTTCACTGGATACTACATTGGTCTACTTATATTTGTTATCTAATTGATCCCTTTCTTCCAGTATATTAAAAAATGAAAAAGCAGAGCTTGAGCTTCTTGAAGAAAGGAAAAGAAAAGAAAATTAATCACAGAATCCCTTGGCAAATGTTTATATTGAACACATGGTGCACTTCTATTGATGACTCTCTATCCTCCTACATGATGATAATGCGTTACATATTTTGTTAGCATGCCAAGATTGATGATAAATGTGGGTGAAATGCAGTGCCAGAATTCTATACTGTTTTCCTTGTCCTCAGTGCTGAACTGCTCCTGTTGCTAGTTAAGTCACAGAAAATAAATGAAAAATGCTGCCCACTCCTCGAGCGTAGGAGTATGTATGTATGGCAATATGAATAAGGGAATGTGTGCATAAAGATATGAAAATATTCAATTCAGAATTTCAATTGGAAGATGATTAGATCAAATCAAATTGTTTTCCAAACTAACTTGGTAAGTCAGTCTGAATGTTAGGCACAAGTAACCAAGAACAGGAATAGAGTTCAAAATACTAAAGTTTATTCCATGCTACCGTGTTTCTCACAAAATAAGGCTGGACCTTATTTTTTTTTTGAGCACCGAAAAAATGGCTAGGACATCTTTTGGTGCATGAATTAATTCCCTGTTGCCGTCTCCAACAACAGCATCTGAGCTGCTCCTGCTTTTCCCCTGTCCCCGTAACAACAGGAAAAAAAAGATTTTGAGGTACCTGGGAGTGCCGCGCATTGCGTTTTGGTTTAATCCCGAGTGGCGGGGGGGGGCGTGAGAAGAGCCGAGTGAGCGTCTCTGCTGCTGCTACCCTTGGTGTTCCAGCCTCGGCTCTGCAAGTTTGCAAAAGTCCCGGTGCGGCAGCCCACTCCTGCATTCCAAGCACCCAGGCCGAGCTGCAGCTGTCCCTCTCTCACCAGCACCATCTCCAATAACAGCAGCAGCAGTGGCGGGAACTGTGGAAGTGTTTCAGCTGCTTCTCGGGTTGGGGAGCCACCTCCATAACTTCCATGGTTCCCGCCGTTACTGCCACTGTTATTGGAGATGGTGCTGGCAAGAGAGGGACAGCTGCAGCTTGGCCTGGGTGCTTGGAATGAAGGAGCGGGCTGCCGCACCGGGACTTTTGCAAACTTGCAGAGCCCGAGGCTGGAGCACCAAGGGTAGCAGCAGTGAAGACGCTCGCTCGGCTCTTCTCATGCCCACCCAGCCTCTTGGGATTAAACCAAAACGCAGTGCACGGCGCTCCCTGGTACCTCAAAATCTTTTTTTTTTCTGTTGTTATGGGGATGGGGGAAAAGCAGGAGCAACTCAGATGCTGTTGTTGGAGACGGCACTGGTGAGAGAGGCACCAGCACTGGTAGGAACCATGGAAGCTACGGAGGCCTGAGAAGCGGCTGAAAGACTGCCGGACATCCACGCCAATGCTGCCCACCTGCTGACCTGGGTAAGGGAGCCCTCCGTGCTCCACCATGATTGGCTGTTAGGAGTGGCTGATGGCAAGGCGTAGCTGCCCGTGGGGCACTCCTAATGGCAAGTTCCCCCCAGCCTCCCCCGCAATTTCACATTTTATCTGTTTAGTTAGATATATTACTATGCAAACTAACAAATATTAGAGAACATATGCAGCAAAGTTCCACACTGTGCAATAACACTTTTGTAGAACTTATCTCTTCATTGTTGCTCATATACAGTGTCTCAGAGATAATATCTTTAAAAACTTACAGAATATTTTTGCATTAAAAGTTGAAGAAGATTTTAGTTACTCTAAGTTGGGTCTTAAGTTTAGCTAATTAAAGAATACAAGCAGAACATTTTAATATTGAAAGGACTTTCTGCATCATTCAAATCTTTGGAATTTTTAGGGTCATCTCTCTGTTGGATATGCAATGGACAACAACCGTTATTCCAAGCCTGGCATGTCTGACTGTTACTTCCAATAGATGTTCCTTTAAACATAGAAGAATAGAGATGGAAAGACTATATAGATCAACCCATGTTCCCTTCAGGAATCACTTAAAAGATATAGCACATTTTTTCTATTTTTTTCCAAGATTCTGAAGCAAAGGAGACTCCAAAGTATTTAAAGTATCGTCCAATTGATACTGATACTGTTTAGTTTTAGGAGTAATGGTGTATACTAGAACTTCTGAGAATACCACACTTGAGGCTTTATCACACTTGAGGAAGCCATGTAGGGAAGAGCCCTGAGACAATTTCTCAAACCTACTTACAGTATAGACAGAATGACTGTGTTATCTGTATACAGCCTAATTTAAAATGTTTATTGTCTACTGAGGGAGAAGGAAAAACTCTAATATTAGCAAAGTTTGTATCTTGTATTTAACAGTTGAAAAGAATGGTTTCCTAAATATATCTCTGTATTACCCATTTTGAAAGTTATGGGTTGAGAGATATCCTTGAGGACCACAAAGGACATACATTGTATTATACTTCTGAAGAGGTCAGTAAAACCAGTGAGCAGTTTCTCCCATAATTTGTTTCTGGGAATTTAATCAAATGCTACTTTCAAATGTATGGAAATGACATGATTTCCCCTGAGGGCAGGTATATTTCTCAGCAAAGATCCAATTTGATATACCTTCTCTAAAATAAGCTTGTTCCTCTGCTGAGATGTTATCTAATTGAACAATTTAATGTAAAGGTGTCTAGCATATAGTTTGTTAAATTATAGTCAGTATGTTGATCAGTGGACTATTTGTATCACCTATTTTGAACAATGGGCAGTTGTATAATTGTACCAATATATGGCTTCTGAAGTGTATAATCAGTATATGTAAGAGTGTTGGGAACAGTTTTTGGCCTAAAGGCTTCACTTTCTTTTTATATTTTCTGAGGGTCAGAGGAGGCATCATAATATTACTAATATATGCAGAGCAGAATTCTTTGGCCTTTTTTGTATTTAAAAAATGGATAGAATTTAAGAGGAATAATATGTTGTGTTCAGTCTTGTAGGACTGGAATTCCCATCATGTTATTATTCATCCAATCATATTGAAAATGATTAATCACATTTGTTCTGCACTTTCATTGCGTTTGAAGTAAACTTCTTGATAATTTGTTTGCTGTCTGGTCTTAGCCAGTCCTTGAGTATTGAAGATTTGTCCTGAAATGAATACAAACTCCAGCTTCTTTGTAATGCAATGATGGTTTATTCATTAGATCAGCAAACAACAAATACTCTTATCTGACAAGAAAGTCTACAAGCCAGGCAAGGTTAGCATTGGGATTGAGGTTGTTCCCTTTCCTTTTATTACCATTATTATGAGATATACCCCACCACACCCAGGCCTACACACAATTCTAATTCTAGCCCTGCCTAACTCATTATCCCTAAGTTCTATTAATCCTATAACATATCTACATACCTATCCTATTCTGACCCTCACTAACTGATCCCCACCTTGTGCTACCTTCACCATGACATTTCGGTTTCTGCATTTTAGACATATTCAGTTATCTGTCCTGCCCATGTGCTTTCTTGCAGGTGATTTTAGAACAAGGTAAGTAGCAGTATGTAATGGAAATCAATATTACTTTGAATTATAATTGTTGCATTTCTGCAAAAACATTAAAGACAGAGATGTATCAGAATCATTTAATAAATAAAATCTCAGTTAGAAGCTATATCAAGAGTGTACACTTGCCCATATTTATGATATATGATATTAACTTGCATTAGTTTTAACATGTATAGTTAGATATTTGGTCCTTGTGTATTGCATTTAAGTAGATAGTTGTATATTAGAGATGTATATTATCATTAGTGAGAGAATTATAGTATATCTAATTTCATTATTTCCTCAGCCTTTTCTGATCTTAAAAGTTGAAAAGACCAGATCTGGTTAGCAGATAGAAGACAACCAGAAATTCTCAAATCCTGAACTGGTGGGAAATCTCTACAAATAAACAACTTGGAAGATGGTCAGGGAAAATTATTTCCATAATGTTAAGAAAAAGAGAGTAGTTCCATGCAGTCATTGGGAACTGAGTTTAACTTGAATGAGATTGCTTTATTGCGGAGTCCTTGGTGTTCTGTGATATTGGTCATTACTAGACTAGGTAATATTTTCAATGTTAGTATTACCAGTATTACCTACTCTGGGAATGATACATCTGCAAGCAAACAACCAAGCTCAGAGAGCACCAAGGACTCCATAGTTCAACTCTGAGCTACATATATTCTCTTCTATTTTATTTTATATATGCACCCTCTTTGTTTATTTATAAACAAGTGATACAGTGAAAATACGTATAACAGAACAGTTTTGAGATACACTGCCATCAGTCCTTCCATAATGAAGATTGAAGATTGAGAGATATTAGTTGTTGGACAAATCACAAGCTATGAATCCTGTCTAGACTTCCAAATTCTCTTCCAACCCAATGATTCTATCTCAAATATTATGTGCTTTGTCTCAGGTCAGTGTTGTATTCCTTGCTAGAGGAGGCAAGTAAGGAATGGAAGGGGAAAGCCAAGGAAAAGGAGTATTTATAGCTAGGAACTAGACTAAGAAACAACAAGGTTATTTCAAGATTATGAAAGGAGAGGATGGATAAACTTAGTCATCTACAAGTGTTCCCGTGGACTTTAAATTTAAAGAAAAAAAAGAATTGTGAAAAGAAAAAAACCTAGGGAATTAGATAGAGATAACAGTTTTGTTGAAATTTTTTTTCTTTAATAATTTCTGCTGTACTGATCTCATCAATCTAGAAGTATTGACTATCCTTGCATAGGAGGATCATATTTTTATCAGATCTGGTTTGAATTAAAAAAACATTACATGTTGTCCAGCCACCTCTTCTTATAGTTCTTTCCTTGTTTTGTGTTTTTCTAGAATCTTGTTGCAGAGACAACTTCAGTTAAATATCTACTTCAGCATCATAAAGTTGTTGTCTTTATAATATTGGATTACTTGTTCTATTCTTGCAGCATGTGTATGTACTCTGTAAAATGTGTTATTTCAAAAAAGGAAAGGAGATAGGGAACATCTCAAATGGCATGAGTGGAAAGAAGTAAATTCATTGACTCTAATATCAAGCATACATGGGCCGAATATGGAAAAACAAATTGTGGCATATAAACATACTGCTTTTAGCTAATTAGCTAACTTATTTAGCAAATGCAAGCTTATGTGAGGCTTATTCTTCAGTTACTGCTGTGTATTAACTAGAAATACTGAAGCAAAATGTGATGCAACACAAATTACCCCCCTTTAGTTGCAGACATTCGACAATTATTTTAACTTAGTTACAAATATGAACATTCAATGTTAATTTTTATGTGTATATAACTATAATTCATTTATTCATTAAAGCACTCAAATTTGCATCTAATCTGTGAAGCCTGGCAAAGAACTCAAATTAATGAAAGAAAATTGAATGACCCTGTAGATATCCTGTTGATCTAGGATCTATGTAATTGGCTTCTCAAAGCCTGGGAAAGAGGATGACAGTTTGCAAAATACTACAAATGCTGAACATCTGCTCATTCTTCTTTCATCAGGAAAACGGGCAGCCATCTTCAAATTGCATCAATGGGTGATTAGCAAGAGAGAAGAAAGCTCTAGCCTAAGAAACATAAATATAAACTGATTACTAAAATCTAGTTCCAAGCTTAATCTCAAGCCCTTAGCACTCCCAATTTTCATTAGAGAGTGAAGTTATCACTGTTTTCTTTAATGACATTTATTGCGGAAGGGGTGTAAGGATTAAATTGCACTGAATTTATTTCTAAGTTTATTTGCAGCAGTATTGGTGGGGGGGACAAGGAGGTTCAATGATTTGAGCAATGACACAACCTTCTGTTGTAAACCCATCCCTTTTCTTCCTGTGTTGCAAGGCTACAGCAACAAATGGATGGACCTTGCATTGAAACATGAAAACATTGATGGCTGTGAGACCAGAACCTTTCTTGCTCTCTTGCTAACCACCTATTAATGACTTGCTGGTTACCAATTTGGAAAAATAACCACCTATTGATGACTCACTGGTTACCAATAAACAAGGAAGAATATGCAGATTTTCTATGCCTGCAATATTTTGCAAGTTGCCATTTTTTTAAGCTCTGAAAAGTCCATTGCCATCATAAAAAAAATAGTTACAATGTTCTTTCACTAATGTCTTTGAATTTCTTAGCCCAGGAGGTCATTATCCATGCATACAGAATTGTTATAAGAGTAGTCACAATGAATTTGCAAGGCACTTTATATTCATTTTATAAGCTTATATCCTTTATTAAGGTAGAACAACACAACTGATAAAACACAACCATTCCAATAATATTCACATAAATATAACATGGAGATAAACTGTGTGTCAGCTTTGGAAATATTATGTTTCAGTTGATATTTTGGTTTCATATATTTTAGAGCTTTTAAATTGTGACAGTTGCAAATAGTAAAGAAAAGCATTTAACATATTATAAACAAACATTCCATCAAAGCTATGAGCAGTCATGTTTAAATCAGGACCTTAATGCAGTGTTTCGCAACCTCGGCAAGTTTAAGATGTGTGAATTTCAACTCACAGAATTCTACTGCCAGCATTAATGCCTGATCAGAGATGGTATTCAGCAGGTTCTGACCAGTTCTGGAGAACCGGTAGCAGGAATTTGAGTAGTTTGGAGAAACGGTAGCAGAAATTTTGAATAGTTCGGAATACCACCTCTGACTGGCCCCACCCCCATCTATTCTCTGCCTCCTGAGTCTCAGCTGATTGGCTGGGTCTTCTTTTGTTGCCCTGAACAGAAGAATGGAGCTGGAAAGCAGGTTAGTGGGGTGGGGAGGAAATGCAGATTTTTCAATATCCTTCCCCTGGAGTGGGGTGGGAATGGAGATTTTACAATATTCTTCCCTTGCCATGCCCATCAAGCCACACCCATCAAGCCAAGCTATGCCCACCAAGCCATGACCACAGAACCAGTAGTAAAAAATGTTGAATCCAACCATTGTGCCTGGTGATATAACAGCAGCACAAAATGAGTCCCATTTAGGATACCCATTGACTTTTTGTTTCAGACTGAAAGGGATTACCAGTTTTGCTACTAAAAAGCTGAATGATGTTCAAAGGAGCTACAATATTGGCTAGTACTTGCATACAATTAATATATGGGGAGAAATCTATATTGTAACTACATTACAAATCACTTAAAATAATCTCATATCCTTTGTAACCTGAAATCCCTGAATGATTTGAACAGAATTATTGTTCTTATGTTATATAAGCAATAGATACAGATAGCAATAGGAATAGCACTTATATACTTGCTTTATAGTACTTTACAACCATCTCTAAGTGGTTTATAGTGTCAGCATACTGCCCCCAACAATCTGGATCCTCATTTTGTCAACCTCAGAAGGATGGAAGGCCGAGTCAACCTTGATGCTAGATGCCAGAAAAGACCAGAAATAAAATATCTACACTCAACCAACCAAGGCAAGAAGATAAGAGTGAAATATTTTAGTACTTCCCAGCATCAGGCATCACAGTTCACAGTCATAATACTGGATTCGTATTGTCACAATAACACAAATCACTTATGTGCAATTGGTTAGCCATCATACTATCTCAGGTTCCTGAAACTATAAGACAATAACAGGAACAACATATTTGATTATGATTCAGTACTAAAAGTGGTCACAATCTAATAATACCCAAAATGTAGAATTTGGCATTTTGGTTAGATGATTAATGTAAACCTCTCTACCTCCAGTCCTGAATAATTTCATTCTGAAGCAAGGAGTTGTATTTTATGGCTTGCTTTTGTTATGGCCTTGATCCCAAGAATTTTTTCCTGGTAGACAAAAAAGATCTTTTCCAGTCACAAATTTTATATATCTCTTTTTTCATATATATATATGTGTGTGTGTGTGTGTGTGAGAGAGAGAGAGAGAGAGAGAGAGAGAGAGAGAGAGAGAAAAGAGACAGACATCCTAATCTCTGTAACTAAAAATGTATATTGTTCATTAAGCTTTCGTTATCCTCTGCTAACATCATCAGAATGTAAAACTACTATTAAAGGGATATGTGCCTTTATATAACGTTAACCAATGGCCTTTGTATGCATGACTTTGAACATGAATCTAGTGGACAAAGCAAAGCAACAAATGAATCTAGTGGACAAAACATAGGAGCCTTTAAGACAGAAGTCCATTGGGATGAGGGAGGGAACTAGAGAGAATGCTGTCAAAGTCATGCACACAATGGCCATTGGTTAATGTTATATGAACTAAAAATTTATATTGTTCACTAAGCTTTCGTTAGCATCTGCTAACATCATCAGAGTGTAAAACTACCATTAAGGAGATATGTGCCTTTATATAACATTAATCAATTATAACCAATTATAATTTCAAAAAAGGCAACTATGATCTTATAAACAACGATCTCTCATCCCTTGATTGGCAATCTCTATTAACTGGATGCAATACTGTTGAAGACCATTACAACATATTTTTACTTGAAGTCAAAAGAGTCATCAAACTATATGTACCAACAACTACTTCCAAAACAAAACAAAAAAACAGATTGCCCATAACAATAAGGAAACTTCAATCCAAAAAGAGATCACTCTGGCGGAAAAACAAATCTGGTCACGTTGCCAATTTCAAAAGCCGATACAAAAATTTATGCCACCAAATAAAGACCGAATGCACCAATTATCACATTAAACAAGAGGAAAACCTTCTAAGCACCAATTCTACCAATGCTTTTTACAATTTTGTAAACAACAAACTAAAAGATTCAAGGTCCATCCCACCCCTGATAGGACCTAATGGTAAAGACTGCAACGACGACACCATTAAAGCCAACATCTTTAACACATTTTTTTGGCTCAGTATTTGTAAACAGCAATGGATCATGCCCAGCATTTCCTAGCCGAACCACAGATAACTACAGTGATCTAATACATATCGATTTTACAGAAGACAATGTTGAAAAAGCACTATGCAATCTAAAACCATCCCTATCTATTGGACCGGATGGAATATGTGCCTATTTCTTAAAAAAGTTATCCACTGCCATAGCCAAACCTCTAAGCATAATCTTTGAAAAATCTTTCAGGACCAGTTCCTTGCCTAACCTATGGTCACAAGCCACAGTCATCCCCATCTTCAAAAAGGGAGACCCTTGCCTAGTTGAAAATTACAGACCAATCTCCTTATGCTGCGTCACCTGTAAAGTCATGGAATCAATTATTAACCAATCCATCATCCTCCACTTAGAGACAAACAACCTACTCTCCAATAAACAATTTGGTTTCAGAAAAAAACTATCCTGTAATCTGTAACTCTTACACTGCAAAAACATATGGACTACACAACTTGATCAGGGCAAAACAATAGATGCAATCTACATAGACTTCTGTAAAGCCTTTGATTCAGTGGTACATGACAAACTACTACTAAAAATAAAATCCTATGGTATATCTGGACAACTGCATAACTGGATAGAAGCATTCCTGTCAAACAGACAACAAATGGTCAAAATTGGGAGTGTCCTATCAAATTCTGTACCTGTCAATAGTGGTGTCCCCCAAGGCAGTGTTCTAGGACCAACTCTCTTCATACTCTACATAAATGACCTCTGTGATCATATTAAGAGCAACTGCGTTCTTTTCGCTGATGATGTAAAGCTGTTCAATACCACAGACAATACTGCTACCCTTCAAGAAGATCTTGACTGTGTATCAGAATGGTCAAACAAATGGCAACTTCAAATCTCAACAAATAAATGCTCTGTCTTACATATTGGCAAAAAAAATCCGAAAATAAAATACAAGCTGAATAGTCAAGATCTTGTTGATGATCCAAGCTCTGTAAAGGACCTTGGAATACTCACCTCTAATGATCTAAGTGCTAGTGCCCACTGCAACTACATAGCCAAAAAGGCATTAAGAGTTGTTAACCTAATCTTACGTAGCTTTTTCTCTGGTAATATCACACTACTAACTAGAGCATACAAAACATTTGCTAGACCAATACTCGAATACAGCTCATCAGTCTGGAACCCACATTACGTATCTGATATTAGCACAATTGAGAAAGTCCAGAAATATTTCACAAGAAGAGTTCTCCACTCCTCTACTCGTTGTAGAATACCTTATGCCACCAGACTTGAAATTCTAGAACTAGAAAACCTTGAATTACACCGTCTTCGGTCTGATTTAAGCATGGTATATAAAATCATACATTGCAATGTCCTACCTGTCAATGAATACTTCAGCTTCAACCATAACAACACAAGAGCACACAACAGATACAAACTCAAGGTTAACCGCACCAAGCTTGACTGCAGGAAATACGACTTTAGCAACAGAGTGGTCAATGTCTGGAATACTCTACCCGACTCTGTAGTTTCTTCCCCAAACCCCAAAAACTTTAGCCTTAGACTGTCTACTATTGACCTCACCCCTTTCCTAAGAGGTCTGTAGGGGGCGTGCATAAGCGCACCAACATGCCTACCGTCCCTGTCCTATTGTTTCTTTTATTTTTCTTTTATTTTTCTTATATGTACTCATTTCATGTATTCATAATTATGTATACACTTTTACTTATCTCGTAAACAATTGACAAATAAATAAAATAAATAAAATAAAAAAATAAATAATCAATGGCTGTTGTGCACATGACTTTTACAGCATTCTCTCTACTCCCTCCCTCATCCCAACAGACTGCTACACTCATTCTCTTGATGCATGGGGTCAAGGTGGTACACAAAGCAGATCAAATATTGAGAATGAGAGTGAAACATTACCCAAAGAAAAGATGAGAGTGAAACATTACCCAAAGAAAGAAACATTACCCAAAGAACAGACATCTTCGGTGGTTTACCATATCAACTGCAGAAAGGATACCAGTGCATGCAAAATAGATGTTTGTGCAGGTAAGATTATCAACCTTGATGCCAACCAAAACCAAGCATTTAATAGTGAGTGCCATACCATGTGAACTAATCAAACAGGTAGCAAGAAAGTGAACATTAGAGGGAAAAGAAATGACACTGCCATAGGTGTATACTACAGATCACCCAAGCAAGTGGAGAAAGTATGGAAACTGAACAAGGAGAGATTTAACCTGGAAATAAGGAGAAACTTTCTGACAGTGAGAACAATCAGCCCATGGAACAGCTTGCCCTCGGAAATTGTGGGAGCATCATCACTTGAGACTTTCAAGAAGAGATTGGACTGCCATTTGTCAGAAATAGTGTAGGGTCTCCCGCTTGGGTGGGGGATCGGACTAGATGACTTAAAAGGTCCCTTTCAACTCTGATTATCTGTTAAATCTGTTAAATCTGTTAAAACTGTGCAACCAACTATGTAGGAGAAACAGCCAAGTGATGACAGACCAGAGTACACGAAAATGAATTGGCTGTCCAGCACAAAGAGCAGTGCTCCCAGATCTGGACACATATGAAGGAACACAATCACATATTTAATTTTCAAGAGGCCATAGTTGTTGCCCGTGATGCAACCAAAGGAGGATGCTTACTGAAAGAAGCCTGGTTTTCCAACAACAACTCCATTAATAGACATATTGAACTGCTATCAGGCTACCAAGCATTAAGTAACATGGCTGCCAAAATTGTGGTTTAAAAAACTGAAAGAGTAGACAAGTAAGATAGAAAAGGTAATGGAAATAACATACATTACAAATGTAAGCGGACAATATCCCATGATATTTCAAGAGATTTTATCCATTAATGACAATATCTACAAATGTTTGAGGTGAATTTTCAAAAATCTCAGGTCAGCTTTTAGGGGAATTGCTGAGGTGGAGGGCACCTGGGTAGTTATACAATTTAACACAGTGGGCTAGTGATATTTTTTTCCTAATTTGGAAAGGGACCGTGAAAAGATGGCTAAAATAAAACTTCATTTAATCCCACAGTATCATTTCTTGTGATTTAATTGAAGTTTTAAGCTACTATTGACTTTATGATTAAAGGCAGACACTCAGACTCATTGTTCATGTAACCCATAACCCATGATATCACAATGCTCAAAGCCACTAAAATAGTTATCATTAATGAAAAATTACCAAAGACATTTCTTTTCTGACATCAAATTGAATGAGACTACTTTTTAAAAAAATTGGAAAAAATCTTCAATTACAGAATAATACTTAAAAACAGTTTACAAATATTAAGTATTACAATGATGCTAAATATAGAACTACTTTTAGTAACTGTCTGCAGAATTACTATAGATATAGATATAGAAATGTTGTACAAAAAGCAATGTAGAAATTTTACAAATGAAAATAATAAAACAGCACCTCAGTATTCAATAAAGACATTGTGGAGGTCTATTCTTCTCCCCACAAAGCTGGAAAATCTTGAACCTGAAATTCTTTTGTGACAGAAGGAAAGTAGAACATAAACTTGAATACCCAGTATTTTTACAGGTGAAACTCGAAAAATTAGAATATCATGCAAAAGTTCATTTATTTCAGTAAGGCAACTTAAAAGGTGAAATTAATATATGAGATAGACTTATTACATGCAAAGCAAGATAGTTTAAGCCGTGATTTGTGTTCTTGATTTTCAAAGAAGAGAAAAGCCAAGAACTACTGCTATCTTGTATAACTTTCAAAAAGGAATTCAACTTTTCTAATTTTTCTGAGGAAGAATGCAGACTAACATTGACTGGCTTGAGGTTGACTCAGCTTTCCATCCTTCCAAAGTCGGTAAAATGAGGACCCAAATTGTTGGGGGCAATACATTGACATTATCAAACACTCAGAGAGTGCTGTAAAGCACTGTGAAGCAGATATATAATTCTAAGTGTTATTTCTATTGCTAACTCTTGCTAATATTTTGTCACCATGAATCCACTGAAGCAGCAACCTGCTCCTAACAAAATTTGTGGTTAAATGCTTTTATAGCATTACTTGAAACCTTGATGTGTCCAGTATACATCTGAAAGACATGGAGGCTTTCTTATGGAAGACTTATGGAATCAGTTCAAGGGTACTTCGGTTGTAAATTCATTCTAATGGCAGTGATTTCCTTTAATTTGGCATGGAGATGAGATAATTCATGTCAACAGAGTGTTTCATACAATTTCTAGGTACCTATTGGGATTTACAGTAATTGTCCTTAAGACTTTTCCATCTGCCAGAAATGCTCTCAAGAATAGCATAAAGGGATCCAACATGGTTGTTTGTTTCACTTTGTTAGAAAGGGGATGTGTGTGACTTTGCAAAGCAGCTTCAAAAGAGTGTTTCACACAGTATCGGACAAAGTAAAGCACCTCTTCAACAACAAGCATAGCCCTAAGATTGTAGGTGCATTACAGCACATTTTATCAGTAGTGCTTCCAAAATGTAAATATATATAATTTCGGAGAATGAGAGAGAGGGACACTGTTGCAGTAGAACTTATCTGAATAAGCATCCTTAAAAAAAGAAAAGAAATTCACATTTACTGTCAAGCAAAGCCATAAGCTTATTTGCTTCCAGTAACAAGTTTACATATGTTATGTAGATTTTTTTTTCCTCCAACAGCTTTGAAGCAGTTTTGAACAAGGAAGAAAAAAAACATTTTGAAGAAAGGGACTTCTATTTTTCCTCCTTCAAATGCTATCCCATTATAATTTAAATGTATACGCCACCCAACTCTCAGAAACTCTGGATGGTTTATGATTGTTAAAACATTTAAAAGTAATGCAAAAACCACAAAAACTACTTCAATAAAATAACCAGGATGTCAAGAAATACAGAAAGGGGGGGGGGAGGATATCAGTTGTCATATAAGATCCATGATAGTACAGTGGTTAGAATGCAGTTTGATTCTCACCAGCTCAAGGTTGAGTCAGTCTTCTATCCTTTCAAATTTGGTAAAATGAGGACCCAGATTGTTGGGGACAGTACATGTAGTCCTCGACAACAGTTCATTTAGTGTCCGTTCAAAGCGAAAAGGGCACTGAAAAAAGTGACTTATGACTGTTTTTCACATTTATGATTGTTCCAGCATCCCCATAGTCACATAATCAAAATTCAGAAGCTTGGCAACTGGTTAATATTTATGACAATTACAGTGTCCTGTGGTCACATGATCAGCTTTTGCAACCTTCTAACAAGCAAAGTCAATGGGGAATCCAGATTCACTTAACAACCATGTTGCTATTCTGACCTAGGCTTCACAAAATCATGAAGCAGACTCCTTGTCCTGACAAAACCTCTTTTTATTAGGCTAATGTGAATTCCTATCGTTCACATCCAGCAAAGTCTTGGCAAACAGTTTTTCAAGAGTGAATTATAACCACACATCTTATCAGGCTTGCAGAACTGCCAGGCTGATATCTTCCAAGCGCAACGCTGTTCAAGAAAATACTTGGCAAGCAGTCTCTGAGAATCACAAACAAATCTTCACACTAATTAAATGTACTAATTGTCTCCTGCAAAACTCCACTCCCCTTTTGCTCTTTATTCCCTATAGGAGGGGCCATTCACCATCCACCTTTACTCCTGAGTCAACCCTTGTTCCTTAACTATTCCCTTCTCCTGGCAGCTCTGCACATGTGCACACTGGAACAGGCTCCAGCTGTTCATCTGCCCCACTGATCTCAGATTCTGAAAGCAACTGATAACTGTTGGATAGTCCCGGCCCCATCTCTGTGTCCAATGCAGAGCCCTCATCAAAGCCTTCCCCAGACTCCAGAACTGGACCATGTTCCTCCCCAACCTCCTCACTGTCCGATTCTGCCACCAGCTCCTCTGGCCACTGGCAGGCCACAACAAATGCAATGATTCACTTAACAACTGTGGCAAGGAAAGTCATTTCAGTTAGCAAATAAATTTTAGATTCAGTTGTGGTCGTAACTCAAAGACTATCTGTATGCTTACTCTGTAACTGCTTAGAGAGGGCTAGAAAGCACTATGAAGCATAGTAAGTCTAAGTGTTATTGCTATTGCTTCTCCAAAGGCCTGGGTGAAGATAATTAAGGCTTTTCAAAATACAGTAGGATGGGAGACATTTGAATTTGGGAGGAACCATATTAGAGAGAACAGGTACTGCTACAGAGAAGGCATGCTTTCAGGGTTCAGACATATCTCATTTCTAAAACATCATAAAGAGCTGAGATTCAGACTAAATATTATGCAACTTGACTCATCCATCATAACCTAAGGTAGGCCCTTACCCTGCTTTCTGCATTCAAATAAATAATCATGTTTTTCTCTTCAGGCTCCTTTTTGCCCTTTAGGTGAGATGACTTTATTAGTACTACTAAACAACCTATTTTAATATCCTCTGCTGAGAAGAGTAGCCTAAGGAAAGCTCTTCAGCATTTGTCTGTGCTAAAATACCAAAGTGGTCGTCTAGAGTTGCTTTCAAACTGTGTATCTGCAAAACGTTTCTGACCTTTATTGTTATAGGTTGGTTCTGTAGCAGTATTATTAATGCTGCTAAAAAGTTGCTCATCCCGAATCAGCCACACACACAATAGGCATTAGGGTTCCATACTGTGTGGTGCTGGCCTAAGATATGTGGCTGCATTAAATGCAATTCACTCTATAGGTCTGAAATAATATTTTAAAGAAATTCTTGCCTTTATTCTTGTCTCCCAGTTCTGTGGCTGAACCAATCTACTTTTCCCTGGTTTATGTTAAGACCAGACTTATATTCACTGTAGAGTCCATTCCCTTGGCAGATGAAAGTTTTGCTTGAATTGAATACGTTCAATGTATTCACACTGAATATTAAATCATAATAAAGTTTTTCTCCCCAAAGCTACATTCAAAGGATTGGACTTACTTTCTGGCAAGAAAGGAAGCATGCTCTGTAATCATTTCAGGTTACTGAATTTGATTCTAATTACTTGATGGTTTGCTCTTCACTAAGAATAAAATGAGAAAATAGTACTGTTACTGGGGAATATTTCAGATAATACGTCTAGATAATATGACTTCTGTCCTCACTGTGAGTTGTGTCGGGAGGGGGTGTGCACGAAGGGAGGCTCAGCCAATCTCATTGTAGACAATAAAGGTAATAATAGGGTATAAGTTAATCTGAAACCTGGACACGCCATGGTATTTCCGACATAAACACAATGAGTTAGCCTGCATGGGCAAAGATAGTTTGAAATAAGTTCCATATCATGCAATGGGGTTTATGCTTTAGAAAGTAGGTTTAGGTTTGTTTGTTTGTTTTTCTATTTTCTTGGTGCAAGAAAGAGAGGAGCAGTTGCAGTGATATTAGTGAGCAAAGTACCCCAAATGGCACAGATGCTGTGTTGGGTGGAGGTACAACTGCACACATAACTGCACACATTAGCACTAATTTTCACTTTTACTTCTCCCAATGGTTGTGCATCATTATTTGTATTGAACCAGGAAGATATTAGGACTAAAGTTAATGGGGGCAGAGAGGAAAACATAGTGTTAATTATTCTACTATCTGGAATGAAGTTTCTCAGCCTTAGCAATTTTAAGATGTGTGGATTTCAGCTCTCAGAATTAGTAAATTGGCTAAGGGATTCTGGGAGTTGGAGTCCATACATCTTAATGTTGTCAAGGTTGAGAAACATGTGGAAATGTCTTTTCATGTGTCAAGACAAGGTCATAGCAGAGAAAATGTCTATGAGAATCACTTCTAAAATGCAAGCACCAAAGACAGTAGTGTATCCCGATGGAAACTTCAAAGTTGCAGCTGAAAAGTCCATTATTCTTTTTATTATTTGATGCTAATTCAAGTTTATAGCAATGGAGACTATGGATCTAAAATGTTTATTCTACTATCAATATATACTATCATTCACATTATATGTTTAACGACACTGAGTTTAATACTTTCTAGTTCATGGAATTATATGGGGATTAATTTATTGGGGATTTATTAAAATAAAATTTGGTTCATTTTATTTTTAGCTTTGTCAAGTATCTACTAAAGTATTGTAGAAATAATCAAATATAATCTTCCTAGACACAGATATTATCTCCAAAATATGGAAGTATTTTTGAAGTGATCTGTGAATGTGAATTAGAAATAGGGCTTTGGCTTTGCAAGGGTTGTGGAGAGAGAAGTTTCCTGATCCGACATGGCTCAGAAGAAAGCATCAATTTAATGCCAAAGAAGTTTAGAAAACAACTGCTGAATTCTCTGAGTCCTGGATTAAAAAAATAATGTTTTCTACCACTACATTCATTGTCTGAAGCATGTTTAAGTTAGGCTCTTTAGAAAATCAAATCTGATTTTAGAGTAGCAAATAGCTCAGCAAGCTAAAGCAGATTACAGGAAATGACTACTTTTTCAAACCTGGATTCCTCTTTACTATTTTATCTTGAATGTGTGCACAGCTTAGGCTAGTGGCAAATGTAGCAATTAAGCTAACGACTGGTAATAAAATGAGACAAAACATAGGCAGTAGGTCTGGCCTGCACTTCATTCCTGAAAAGTAACATTTTCTAAGCAGCAGCCCTCTAAATCCTCATGTGGGGCAGTAAATGCACCAGAACCTAAAAGTGCATATCTGTTATGGTCTTCAGGTTGTGAAGAAGCACTTCTCACTGCTTACCAGAGGTGGTATTCAGCAGGTTCTGACCAGTTCTGGAGAACCAGTAGCAGAAATTTTGAGTAGTTCAGAGAACCAGCAAATACCACCTCTGACTGGAGATTTTACAGTATCTTTCCCCTGACTTGCCCACCAAGCCACACCCACAGAATCAGTAGTAAAAAAAAATTGAATCCCACCACTGCTGCTTACCTTATTTTTGCCTGGCTTGTGGTGTGGAGATTTTTTTGTTTGTGAGTGGAGGCTTCCAAAAAATTGACAGTCTGATGGAATCATCTCTTCTATTCATGCTTTCAGGTCTTTTTTCAATTTCTATGGCTTCTCTGATAATTCTGTGGCTGGGGTTTTCTATAGTGGCTAGAGTTTTGGTGCCATTGAAGTCGATGCTATGACCTGTTGCTTTCATGTGTTGGACTAGTAAGGAAGTGTTCCAGCTTTTTTACTGCATTTTTGTGTTCATCCAGGTGGGTACTTATTCTTCTATTGGTCTGTCCAATGTATGTGGCAGGGCATGATGCATAGGGGACTTCATATATGCCTTGGTTTTCCAGGTCAGTTTTATCTTTGGGATTTCTTAGGATGGCTGCTCTTTTTCTATCTGTTTTGAAGTCAGTCTTGATGTGATGCCTGTGTAGTATCTTACTGATTTTGTCTGTAGTACCTCTTATGTAGGGTAGGACAGCTGTTCCATAGGTCTGTTCATCTTCTAGGTCTCCATTATGTCTCAGTGTGTTTTTGTGGATCAAGCCAGTGATTTTGCTTTTGTGGAAGCCATTAGCTGTCAGTACTTTAGTCAGGGTGCATAGTTCAGTCTTTATGTGTGTCTTATCTACCAGGCGTTTGGTTCTGGCGATTAGTGTTTTGGCCACGGAGTTTATCTGTGCTGGGTGGTGGTGGGATTGGGCATTGAGGTAGCAATTGGTGTGTGTTTTCTTCTGGTATATGGTGTGTCCTAGTGTGCCATCTGCTTTTTTTTGTAGATTAGTACATCTAGGAATGGTAGTTGCTTGTTTGTTTCCGTTTACATGGTGAATTTGATTTTGGAGTGTGTTCTGTTTAGGTGTGTTAGGAAATTGTTTAGGTTTTCTTTTCCATGGGGCCAAATCACAAATGTGTCATCAATGTATCTCAACCATAGAATGCTACATCACAGCCACCTGCTCAGGACATCACATCAGAAAACTCAGGAAATTACACCACAAGAACTCAAGAAGTTGCAACACAGCAAATGACCCAGGATATCACAGCACAAGATCAAAGACACCACAGCAATAAAACTCACAAGGTCATCACACAACCCATTACCCAAGCCATTACTGCACAGGAGGCTAATGGAAAAGAGATCAAAACACAAATGACCCAGGAGATTACAACACAGGACCCAGGATACCACAACAAAAGAACTCGCAAGCCCATCACACAACCCATTACTCAAGCCATTAAAACACAAGAACCTAATGGAAAAAAGATCACTACAAAACAAACGACCCAGGAGATTACAGCACAAGATCCAGGATATCTCCACAACAAAACTCACAAGGCTATCACACAGCCCATTATACCAACATCAACTCCATCAATCAATCAAGAGGCAGCAGCGCAGCCAACCAGCCCAACACACCAGCCCCCACCACCAGTATTTATAGAGAGACGGCAGCTCCAATCAAACACTGCTTGCACTGGCATGAAGCCGACAGCACTAGCCTGAGGATAGCGAGTGGGACCTCACTGAAATGTCACCAAGATACTCTTAATCTTACATGGGAAAAGACCCGAACACACCTAGACCTACACACACACACACACACATATATCACACATAAGTAAATGTACAATACCAATGTAGGTTCTTCCAATATGGTAGAGAGTTACAGACAAAATCACAAGCAGATGAGAGAACAGCAGAGAACAGTTTCAGTTTCATTTCAGCAGTTGAAGACAAGACTTGAAGCTCCAGAGCTCAAAGCTTAATAGCCTAGGCTCCTTCCAGTTTCAGTTTCCAAACAGCCCTCATTGACTGACTTAGTTGCTATGCCTATTTGTTGACTGACCTTGTTACCATGCCTCTGGCAATTCATGAATATTCTGACATATTCTACCTCTTCCAGGCTCAGTAGCACAAAACAAAAGCTATAGCTCCTTCTACATAGTTTCGGTTGTGATGGATTGATGTAGGCTACAAGGGAAACAAGTGGCTTAACATCTGGAGGAGTTTGAAGTAAAATGTATGGTTCTCATTAAGCACTAGCAAAAAGGGTTTAATTTACCAGGTTAGCATGATTTAAGAAGGATAAATTCTCAAAACTCTTATTATTCAACATTGCTGACCCAAGGGGATGTATGATCCAGAACACATGAATATAAGATACTATAAACTTTTCTAAGTAAACAGTCAGCTTAGACTCTCTCTGTGTGTATGTGTGTTCTATACAGTCTACTTGTAAAATAATTCTTAATTTTCAGACAGATATAAAGTAGGTATGACTAATGTAACAATTTATTAGAATTCATTCATGTACAGCATTAATTGCATTGAAGAATACGTTTAGTGAAACCTGGAGATATAACATATTTCTGACAGACTATCAAATACACATTAATATATGGTATTTTATGAAGATGTTGAACATTAATTTTGCAGGAAAGCTAAATCATTCTCTTAATATGAAACAAAAACTGTCAGTTCCTTGGCTCCATGCTTTCCCTGCCTTCATATTCTGACAACTGAAATTGGATTCAAGGGTTAGCCTTAGGTATTATTAAACCACTGCACTCAATCCACCAAGCAAGACACCATTCATTTTGATCAGTTCTTGCAAATGTTTGTTATAATACATTGCACTGTTAATAATTTCCATTATAACTTTAGGCCATGCAGGTAAGTTCATGGGAGGGATCAAATCCAGAATGTGAAAAATAGGTTGCACAGCTCAATGAAATCCTTGGAAAGAGGAAAAAAAATTATAGACCGTGGGTTACAACAAATGCCAGTTTGATGTACAATACACAGAATTTTAAATCCAAAGCTATAGATCATTAAAGCAATCCACCACATGCAGAGAAAATGACACTCTTGTTCTGCTGCAAAGGTATGTTTAATACACCTTTTTGTATATAAATCACTTGCTGTTCTCTGAAACCATTCCAAGTGTTTGCTTCGTCACCTTATAAAAAGAGCAGCTTAACAGAGAACAGTGAAACCTCAGCTACCTCCTCCCTACAAATAAGATGACTAAATCAATGATGTGCTAATTTAAGTAATTACTATGGCAACTGTTTATATGACACATACTATTTGTTAGAGCCTCAGAGGAGCCAGGATCCTCTTACAAAGCAGAAAGTCTGTCACAGGCAGAATTTTAGAAAGTTCTGCTTTATCTTTATGCTATGAAAGTGTTCAAGAATGCAACTCTGTGCAACAGATGTTATTTGCCATTGCCATATTCCAGCATGCCTTTTCATCTTCTCTAGCTTTTGGATTCCTGTGGTCCCCATTCAAGCAGTAACCAAATCCAACCTTTCTTCATTTCCATGCTCAAGGTCAAAGAAATATTACTGTCTGGTCAGATGCTATTGTGTTAGGAGACCAATGTGGACTCTTGGGGACCACATAGACAAACTTTTTCTGGAATGATCTGTCCCCAACTTTGCCCTTCAAGTCTTTCACCCTTTGATGCTGAAGTTGATCCAATGCTTGTTCTGCTGTTTTTTCTTTCCTTCTATTTTTCTCAACATTCTCAAGAGAGTTGAGTCTCCATACAATATGTCAAAAATATGACATTTGAAACTTGTCAGAATTAGAATTCATTCTAATGAGAGACTCTTTGTATTCTGAACCAATGTCCGGTCAAAGTGATAAATAGATGAGGGCCAATTAACTGAGACTGAATAGGAGATGAAAACTTGTGAGTGGGTGGTTTTCTGGTACAAAACATGTATAAAACATTGATAATTATCAGGATTATATTCCCTTAGAATAGCCTGTACATAGTTTTAAGGCATGGGTGTCAAACTCGCCACATCATGTTGCCATCACGTGATGTATTGCAACATTTCCTCCCTTCATGGAGCTGGGCTGGACATGGCCTGCATCAGGCCCTTGGGCAGCAGCTTGCCACCCCTTTTTAGAGTGTTCCAGAAGTCTTCCTACCATTAGAGACCAAAGTGATCTTTGCGATTAGGAATACCTGCTACAATTTCCAGTTGATGTGGTAATGACACAGCAACTAACTATTTTCACATACCATTAAATTAATATTCAGAATATGCATTTTTGTGAGCCTACTGTGAACTTTAGTTGGAAACCATAGATAGTACAGAATATGGTAACCTGATTGTTGAGTGGTATATCTAGTTATGTAAATGTTTAGCTCTGAAGCAATTTCATTAGCTGCTAATTAGATGAGTTATTTGTGAAAATTATAAAGATGGGATATAAATAAATGAATAAATTAAAAATACTAAACCAGGTACAAGGTGTTGTTTATGATATATACAATTTAATAAAATTAAAAAGCAGAATGCCATCTAATGGTAATGTTTTTACAGTATTTGTAGTCCTTAGAGTTCTCTGAGATTGCTTGCTTATACTTGTTTCATTACCAGGCTAGAAGTAGTAGTAAAGTGGATAGGATTTCTCTGTGATCATTTCTTATAGAGTGCTTTCTCTCCAAAAATTTACAAAACATAAATAAGTTTATTATAAATATGAATTATTTTGCCTTTATCCTTCTTTTGGTTCCGTTTCTATATGTGTATTTATTATGTTTTGTGTTGTATATTGTCATTTATTTTTAGGTGAATTTTATATGTATAAAAGGTTCCAAAATGTTTTTACATAAGAATATTATGCAATATAATAATATCAGCAGAAATGGTGGAGAAAAAGGCAAGGAAGAACAAGAATTGGATAGAAACAGTGAAGATTAATTGCATGATGTTTGGTCGAAACATCTGATCTACATCCATTCATTTCCAAGTAATTTAGTAATATACTGCAAGGTGATAAACTGGAAGATGGGTTAACATCTGGCAAAACCTACCTGGTATTGAAAGAGCCAACAAAAGAGGCAGCACCTTGCAACTACAAACCAATTACCTGCTAACTAATAACTTTCAAAATAGCTAATTGTGGTAGCTGATGCTATCCAGCTCTTTCTTCCTGAGGGGAAAGGAAACTGCCTAAACAGGAAAAAAAATCAGTTCCTAATTGACAAGATATATTTTTTTTTAATAAAGTTTTATTTGGGTTTTCACACACACAAAATACAAGTAAAACATCTTTTTTGAAAATAGCATGGTCCCGGGTTGAACTTCTTTATATAGACACAAAACTCAATTTCATGCTCATTTTTGTGTTCTATTCCATATCTTATACTATTCTACATTTCTATATAGTTTTTCCCCCCTTTTAATTTTCTCAATTTTATTTTGATTATCTCATCGCAATTCAAATCATTATATTTATACTTTTGTCTGTTCTGTTTCAATTTCATATTATCTTTTCTCATTAAACAAATTTTCTCCTGTAGTTACTAATTGGAGTATGACGCTTTTGTATCTTTTAATTATATCCATTCAACTCTTATTTAAACTTCAATATATACCTTAAGGTTATGACCTTCAATATAATACATAATACATAACTTCCAATCAAATTCTGCTTGGTACATTCTTATAATACACACTATATTCTTTTAAAAAAAGGATTATAAATATATGTAATTATAAACCCTCATTCCATTCCAATTCAGTTCTATCATTAATAATCATTAAAGTCTTAACATCTTTAACATTTCTTTTCAATTAAATATCATACTTCCTTAAAGACACATATAATCTCCATAATTAATTTTTCCCTTATTTCTTTTCACATATGTTTTGTAAATCATTAAATATTCATTTTGTTACATTTATTTATTGACAAGCATTCCACTAAGTTATGATAACTATTTTATCAAACATTTTAATCATACATTGTTTTATATTTTCTGAAATTATTTCTATTTCTAATATAACAATACTATCTTATGTACCTTTGCAGAATCCCCTTTTTCATTAGATTTTCACCCATTATCTCTAAATAGGCCCTGTTTCTCTATATTTTGTTTCTGTCTTTTATAACTTCTTTTCCTTTCTTTCTTCCCTCTCTTCTTCTCCCTCCCCTTTTTACCCCCTTGTCTCTCTACTTCTAATTCTCTCTTCTGCATTTCCCTCTCTGTTGCTTTCTGATTTTATACTTATTTTTCACTCTATTCTTTTTGGGGGCTGTTTTTCCCAATCTGAAACTTCCCATTCTCTTTTTCCCCCTCTCCTTTTTTCCCCCATCTAAGATTACTTGTTCATTAAAGATGGCTTCTTCTTTGTCGCAATCTTCTTGTTCTGCAGGCATTTCTTGTTGTTTCTCATAGTTCCAAATCTCCATTTCTAAGAACTGAAACACGAAGCCAAAAGAACCTCTCCCTTCTTGTGCATCTTCTTTGTACTTTTTAAGTTCCATTTCCAGTTCTTCTAAAAGTGGAGCCATTTTAAACAGTTTTAAACAACCACCCAATTGATTTTAATCATTCAAATGCAATAACCAAGAATCCAGAGATCACCAAGTAATCCAAATAGTTCCAAGCTGTTTCTTCTTATTTCTTTTTTCACTTTCTCTTCCTGAGGTTTTACTATTTTGTTGAGATGTTTCAGTTAAGATGTATCTTTTGGAAGTCTTGTTGAGATTTTGCTTTAAGTTTTTTTTAATTCCAGGCAGTCTCCTCCCTTCCAGATCCTGCCCTTTTATTCTTTTTCTCTCCTTTCCTGTTTTCAAAAGTTTTTAAATATCCAGAAATCTTTATTATCCCTTTGACTTTTTATTTTCACCATTAAATTCCTATTAATGTCAAAGTAGATTTTTTTCCAATTTCTTGCTTAAGTTTCTTAGCTGTCAGTATAGGAAGAGGAGGAAAAAAAAAACCCAAATCCTTTCCCTTTTCTCTCTCCTTCACAGCTTAGAAATCTTCTTAGAGAACAATGTTATTGTTTTTTTTTAATAGTTTCAATTCCAGGGTACCTTATTTATTGCTTTTGCTGTTTGACCCGGTCAACCAAAACTTTCTCTTCTTATCTTCCTCCTGCAAATTCTTTTCTGGTCAAGTTCTTCTTTGTGGTAGCCATTTCTGACCACCGCTACAACCACCTTCAGGAAAGGGAGTAATGGCCAGCTGGGGAGGAGAGATGCGGCTCTCCTCAACCCTGCTGGCAGTCTCCCTCTTCTTCACCACATCTATGGGGTGGCTTAGCCCCAAAACCAACTGGCTCGGGGCACTCCAGCAGCGAGCATGGATCGAAACTGTGCAGAGACGTGGTTTTGGTCTGTTGCTGAAGAAGCTCAAACTGGAGTCCGTCCTTAATTGACAAGATAATTTTTGAAAAATTCAAAAGAAGAAAGACCAACTTGAATATAACTTGTATAGATTACAAGAAGGTATTTGACCCTGCCACATGACTTAATAATCAAGTGCCTAGAAATAACAGGAGTTAGAAAAAAGATCAGAAGCTTTGTGCAAAGATCAATGGCACAATGGAATACTTAGCTGTTGGAAAATAGTGATAAACTAGGAGAGGTTAATCTCAAGGAAGTATTTTTTCGAAGAGACATGCATCACTACCGTTTGTCTTCACATTGATTCCTCTGCCAATAATACTGAAGAAATCAGGCCATGATTATCAAACATCAAATGCCAGGCTATCTCACCTCCTATACATGGGCAATCTGATGCTGTATGGAAAAACACTATCTGAAATAGAATCGCTGCTGAATACTGTCTGTGTAAATAGTGAAGTTATTGCCATGGAGATTGGATGAGACTAATGTGTCACCCTCACCATCAACAGGCAAAAAATAGTGAAAGCTAAAAGAATTAAGATACTTTATAGAAATAACATCAGGAATCTTGATTGCTACAAATGTCTGTGTATCATTTCAGCTAACAATATCAAGCACACTGATGTCAAGATTAGAAGTGAATATTGTATAGAATAATGAATAGAAGTAAAGAATATTTTAAAGTTTAAACTTAGTGAAAGAAATATCAGCAAGGCAATTAACACCTGCCAATTTCAGACATCAAACACACATCTGGAATAGTGGACTGGACTCAAGCAGAACTAAAAGATCTAGATAGGAAGAGTGGAAAAATAATGACAATGAACCAAGGAAAACTACAAAACATATCCACAATGGTGATGTATGACTTGTTAAAACAAGTAAATTGGTAGTTGAAAGGAAAAGTCAAGAGGGTAAAAACTCTCCAGTATGTTTGGGGAATTAATCAAAATCAGAATGGAAGCTCAATTAGACTAGTACACCATAGGTCAGTAGAAGATACAAGATAAAGCAAGATTGCCATGACTATGGCCACAGATTCATTTGCCTTACAACATTACTGTTGATCTTTCAAGCCTACAACAAGGAAATTCTTTTAAAATAGTGAGATTGGAAAAGTTCCTATAAACCCTTTTTAATTTAGTTACTTTTTCCAAGAGAAAAAAGGACAATAATCTCACATGCCTTGTAATATTCTCTTAGCCTTGGGCATCAGAGGTGGTATTCAGCAGGTTCTGACCAGTTCTAGAGAACCGGCAGCAGACATTTTGAGTAGTTCAGAGAACCGGTGGTAACCTTCCCCCAGGAATGGTGTGGGAATGGAGATTTGCAGTATCCTTCCCCTGGAGTGGGGTGGGAATGGAGATTTTACAGTATGCTTCCACTGTCACACCCACCTAGCCCACACCCACCAAGCCATGCCATGCCCACCAAGCCATGCTCACAGAACCAGTAGTAAAATATTTTGAATTCTACCACTGATGGGCATGATGTAAAAAGTAAAAACAGAATTATTGATACAGGATGTCCCAAAAAACTTTGTTTAGCAGTTTTAAGATTTAAGATTATTGGGACTCTGTATTGATTTCACAACTGGATTCCATTAAATTTGTGTCCCACAAATGTAATGGATTGCAATTATGTTATCCCAAATAGTATACCATGAGAAAAAGGAAAACAGCAATAGCACCAGTAATAGCATTTATACTTATATACCACTTCATAGTGCTTATAGCACTGTCTTAACAGTTTACAGAGTCAGCATATTTCCACCAACAATCTGGGTCCACATTTTATGAGCCTCAGAAGGGTGGAAGGCTAACTCAGCCTTGAGCCACTCAGGATCAAATTGCTGGCAGTGAGCAGAGTCAATGTGCAATACTGCATTCTAATCACTGCACCATCATGGCTTCTTTAATTGCATATATTTGGAGAACATACATTTGAAAATTCTCCCCTAATATCCAGATATCTCAAAGCAATTTAACATACCAAGAGGATAACTATAAAGGAAACAAACTTATTATAATATATATGTAAAATCTGTTTTAGAAGACTGCTTCCAAATGATGTGATTGAAATCATAGAACTGAAACAGAGGTGGAGCTAAATAACTATGCTTTATTTATGTATTTATTGAATTTCAATTTTATTTACTTGTTTATTCAACAACTCTATAGCCACCCATTTTGATTTACAATTCCAAGATCTTTACTACTTCTTGTCACTATCGTGTAAAAACTGAGTTTTGACTAATGTCCATGTTACATGCAGTTATGTATGACTTGGGTATATGATTGGCAAATTCTGATTGGATTCTTTTCCAATCAGCTTCAGTGTTTCCAGTGTCTTCCTCTCGGCTTGGAACTGAACCAGATGGGTATTACTTCCCACACTATAATGTGATTGTATGCTTTTTCCTTATCATGTTGTGTAGAACCAGTCATTCTCATTTGTATTCAGTTCAAAACAATGGTTGAGCTGTACTTGTCTTCACAATCTCTTGGTAAGCAAATGAATTCTGAGCTACTGCTTTAGCAAAGTAGCAAAGAAACATATCAGGAAATCATCCTTCTGTCCTTCATCCCTGCCAATTGGATTATCCAATCACTAATGTTTAAAGAATGTTTATAGTTATCAAATACCTTTTTTGATGAATATCATGCTAATAATGATCAATTCACCTGTGCCAATTTTTTATTTATAGCAGTTATATGATATCAATTTGTTAGATCAAGGGTTTTATACGTTCAGTCCAGGTACAGATGAGAGGAAAGGCTCTATGAATATCACTGTATATTGCATCATATTTCATTCTAATTCTTTTATTTCCTCAAATTATGATGTGTTCTATAACAGGACATCCCTTTTCATTGTTGGGATAGTTATACTGAAAAGTTATTTGTGAGACAAAATTTTCTGTCATTTTACATCCAGAATCCAAGTTTTCTCTGCTTGTTAATATTTTGAAATGGGGAAGATTTGCCTGGATTCAGAAAAAGTGTTCTATTATTTTAGATATGAAGTTGTTTTTGTTTCCCAACATAAAACTGTAAGAACACTATGTAGAAACTCAATAATTTTAGAAATCCTTCTGCAGAAAAGAATATTTTACACATATGAACAACTTGCCTGAAATACTTTTCATTATTTTAGAAGAATGTATTTTATCATCTAAGTTTTTATATGTGGATTTCAACTTCCAGAATTTCCTAGCTAGCATTCTGGGAATTGAAATCTACATATCTGAAAGTTGCCAAGTTTGAAAAACACTAATATAAGTTTTCAATGTTTTTAGTTGTGCAGGAAGTAAAACAGATAAAACCACCGAAGAAAAAGAAATGAGGAGTCCTTAGTGCTTTATGAGACTGGTTGTTTTCTTGCAGACATTTCATTACCCAGACTAGGTACCATCATCAGTGCATCATCAGTGCACAACTGATGATGTTTGAGTAATGACATGACTGCAAGAAAACATGAACGTGAAATACAAATATTCTCCTTTATTGGAAAAAGAAATGGTTTCTAGTCTTTTCTATCATAGTGTTAACATATGTCTAAAGTCTAAGCAAGCTATCAATTGCTGAGATTCATATCATAGCATTTGACCATAAGTCACATTAATACTTAGCCCAGGAGCATAGTTTTAATATGTCAACTTTCTAAATAAATAACAATCTGTGTGGAAGCCTCCTTTCCATTTAAATAAATGGCTTCTTTGGAGTTACAGTTGAATAAGACATGAAAGTACCCTTAAATTTTCATGTTTACATCATGGGCATTTGCTATAATGTAACTGCTCCCTGGGACATGCAATGCAGAACAAGCAAGGACCAAACCCTAAGGAGTTTTAAAAGTATAACTCCCTTTCCCATTCCACAACTGATCCCTTGAGAACCTCAATTAAGGATCAGATTACTCATTTGTAATCTAAGAACTTTTTATGAGATGTATAAACATTTCATGACACTGGAAATTTGATTCAGTTGATTTGGAATTTAGCCTTCTCCAAACCTACAACACATTTTCATCATCTCCTTCTACTTAGTTACTTGTTAGTACTTTTAGCAATAATTAAGCTAAAATTAAGACAAAAAATACTAAGCTATCAAAGAAGGGAAAAGAATGGGATTAAAACCCCTATAGAAGAAACAAAAAGAAAAAAAACCAACTGTTTAAAAAACACACAAATAGCAGGTTAACAGTTAAACAAAACTAAATATATCCATATCAAAAAAACTCATCAAATGCTAAATTTAAGGACTAATTACTGAAAATTAATAACTCAAAAGGGTGCATATTCAACAGTCCTCAGTAAGACATTAGTAAGATTTATTTCTGAGTAAATATTAAGATTGAGAAAAACATTTTTTAAAAATAGGAAAGTTTCCTATTGTAAAACATGCCTACCATCCACTTTATAAAAGAAGGGTAGCTTCAACTGAGGTTTTGTTTGATTTTGAGAGTACCTTGATCTGCCCTCCAAAAAGTTGAAAGCAAATGAACATGATCCATCTTGAGAGGCTGAAACAAATGATGGCAAGCAATATCTTTAGTTGGCTTCTGTTGGCCTTTGTGATGGGCCAGCCTTCCATGATTTCTATTTAATAAAAATACTAGCCTTCCAAATATATCAATCAACTATTGTTTGCCTATTCTGATATACCTCTTCATTTGAGGAGATAAAGTGAGAACTTAAACACTAAGTTCCACATTTGTTCCTTCAGAGGCAGGACAAACTTTCATCTAGCCATTGATGCTGAACTGAAGAGATTCTCTACTAATCATCTTCCTATGTATGTACAGTCAGAATTGAGATAGATGGAAATGACATTGCCCTTCTTCTCCCTGTCTCTTCTCTTTAACATACTGCACATAAGCTGTAAAAATATATTTTTAAAGGCTGAATTCTGATATTATTTCCAATGCAGTATGAGCATGATTTGTACTAAGCAAGAAATGGCTCCCCATAGAAACACATTTCACTTGTTATATGTATATGTGTATTATTTTGGGAATGGTGATGTCCTTTTCCTAAAGCAGGCAATTAGAGTTATACAGATGTAGGGTCAAGATATTTCTTTCTATTGTGCCATCAATTTATTTTTGGATTGGGCTTACTATGTTACATTCAGGCTGTTTTTCATGTTGCAAATATTAAACTAGGGATAAGGTAGGAAAAGTGATGCTGATGAAATTTAAAAGTTAAATTATTACCAAAGTACTATCTCATCTATCTTTCTATCAACTAGATTAAGGTAGGAAAGCTATACTGACATTATTATTTTCTTTCTGATGGAATTGGAAGACACTTATTTGAGTTATAACACATAAAATAAGATTGCATATATAAGCATCCCCTTTTAAGAGAAGCCATTAGCAAAAGCTATAGCCTACAACTGTATTCTGGTCTCTCCCTTCTTTTGTTTATATCAAGTAAGGAAAGCAAATGCTGAAATCAGCTGTATTGCCTCCTGCACAAACACCATTAAATGAAGGGAAGAACATTTGTGTACTTCTCATTGTTTTCTATGTCATATGTGAACAATAGGATTCCATTCTTTTCAATTGCAAGAAAAGAAATCATATCTCAATTTACAACTATAAGGAAAAGTAACACATTTGAAGGCTGAACAGGGATATGTTTGAAGTCCTACCTCCTGATTTTTGCATATTAGAAAAAAACCTATTGAATTTGACCAGGGATGTGGCTCAGATGCATAAAATCTAAAGCCCTAGTGCAGGGGTGTCAAACTCAATTTCATTGAGGGCTAATCAGAATTGTGTTTGATCTTGGGGGTCAGGAGGCCATGGCCAGGGTAGTTGTGGCCAGCTCCATGTCACTCATCAAGGCTCTGTTTTTGGCCATTATGGCCTCCTGCAACCCTCTGCCAGCAAAAATGGAGCTCAGAGAGGCCATGCATGACCTGCCCAGGCTCCATTTTCACTTGCAGAGGCACTGATGTTCAGTCCTTCACTGTTTCCAGGGTGGGGCTGTGGCCAGATCTAAGCACTCCTTGAGTTTGACACCCCTGCCCTTGTGCCTTAAGTCATAAATTTTGAATGGGCACAAGGTCTCAGAAAACAATCATCACATGCTGGTTGTTAAAGGAGTAGGAGTAGAAAATATATGACTATTAAATAATTATGCTAACTATGCTTTAAGTATATAAAATTTACTGTAATTGATTAATTACATGTTCATCTTTAAACCATCCATAACTCTCTGGTTAAGATTTCTGGGGTGCAAATATGGTTCTGCCCTGGAAAAAGTGCTTCTGTGATTCGATCTTCCACTAGTCATTCCATTCAAGGCAATCTGATCTTAAAAGTCCCTAAGAAAGTAACATGAAGCCATTCTGTTCTCTTTGTTGCTCTCCAGAATTTACATTCAGTGTTAAACTACCTCTGCACATGGACTCTTCTATTGTCATTAAGTTGGACATGAAGTAGTAAACATAGACTTACATTACCCATACCTCATTTATTTTCTCAATACTGGACAAATCAGTCTTTGATGAATCAGATCTATATCTGTTCAACTGAAGAGCATTACATCTCAGATAATTTTAAGTAGTGTAAAAGTATGCATAAGTATGTAATGGACTGTATACTCTGTTGATATTGCATTAAAAAATCTGCTAGTGTGAATCAGTCTAAATTGAACATCATATCCTTAAACCCTACTGCATATCTCACAACATTCAATTATCATAAAAAATTAAACAAAACAACCTGCAGCTTCTCAGACTAGAAGATTATGCTGAAATCCTTCCTTGGGCTCACTTTACAAATAGTTCTTTCTCTTGATAAAAATAATATAAAAATAAACTCTGCCTTTTAAATTTCACTTTTGAGAGCAAACAATGAGAAGCAATATCTTGAGAAACTTTCCAAGAAAAGAAATATTCTTAAGTCAAAAACTATCAATGTGTTACCTTAGACATACTGAAAAACCAGTCTGAACCATGAATAAGATCCAAAATTGAGGTTAATATGCAGTTTGGTTTTGTTGTTTCTAAAAGAGGAAATGTGTTTTTACACTAATACTAATAATAGCCTATTTATGTTTATGGCTTTCTTATTTATTGTTACACAACTAATGTATATTATGTAATATTAGATATGTTATCCCACTTTAGCATTTAGTCTTTCACTAATTTTATTAAACCAAATTTTTGGAAATACTGCTCATCATGTTTAACAATAGCACTTAGACTTATATACCACTTCACAGTGCTTTACAGCCTCTCTAAATAGTTTACCAATTCAGCATTTTCCCCCAACAATCTGGGTCTTCATTTTACTGACCTCAGAAGGATAGAAGGCTGAATCAACCTTGAGTTGGTGGGTTTACTTTTATTCTAAAAAGAACTTTTCCCTAATAGACTACTACATGACATATTTGCTGATTAAAAATTGTTAAACACATCAGAAGTAAATGGTGAAATTCTAAAATATCAGAATTCTCTTTTAAAAATCATATCATGGATAAAAGAACAAGAAAGAATCACCACATTTCTAATTTTTATAATAAATTTGGAAGAAAATATACAAAACAACTTTAGCAATGATAGCAATAGCACTTAGACTTATATACAACTTTGCAGTGCTTTATAGCCCTCTCTAAGCAGTTCAGACAGAGTCAGCATATTGCCTCCAACAAACTGGGTCCTCATTTTACTGACCTCAGAAGGATGGAAGGCTGAGTCAACCTCAAGCCTGGTGAGATTTATACTGCCAAATTGCAGTCAGTCAGCAAGTAGGCTGCAGTACTGCACTCTAACCACTGCACCACTGCATAGAAAGATAAGCCTAGATATAGATCTCACTGAACTCACTACAAAGAGCCTCTTTGCAAGTTGATTTGTACAAATGCTAGTGCCCTTAAAATAAGGTATATAACAACGGTTCTCAACCTTTTCTTCACCATGGATCCCCTTTAAATATTTTTTGTATTCATGAACCATGGCATGGATCACCAAGATGTAACTCAAGATTTAAAGCACAAGACTGCCTCAAGCCTTTGTGAACCCCCTATAATGACATTGTTGCCCTCTCAGGGGTCCATGGACCACAGGTTGAAAACTACTGGTAAATAGGAATGACCATAGCAGGCATCTACATTTCTATTTTATTTTGTTTGTGGTGCCTTCAAGTCATTATTGATTCCTGGCATCTGCCTATACAGTCTGTGCAGTTTTCTTGGGAAGATTTTGGAAGTGGTTCACCATTGCTTTTTCCCTAGGGTTGGGAGAAAATTACTGGCCTAAGGTAACCCAGATAACTTCATAAGGAAGGACTAAAACTCATTGTCTTCTGGTTTCTAGATTGGTGCCTTAATCACTACACCAAAATGACTCTAACTTTGGTTGACCTCCTTGACAAAAAGCACTGGTTAGCGTTTGGTTAGATGACCATCACCAAATATTAAGGTAAAAGCTAGATTACATCCTAGATGAAGGCAATGGTGAACCGCTTCCAATGGACATAATGCAATGGAAAAAATGTCTTTACTACCTTGTTCCCACCCGTAAATATAAACCCAAATAGTAATCCTTCAATATAGGTACGCTAACAGTAACCAGAATGTATCATTACAGTGTAACAACATTTCTTTATTTAAGTTGGATAGTTGTAGCTAGCTACTTCTTCAAAGGTTTTTAAGGTGTACTAGAGTTCAGACAAGCTGAAAAGCCATCACTCATGGTTTTTAAATCACACTGATTGTGTTTATAATAACATTTTCATTTTATGTAATATGTATATGTTTGACTTTGTCTGGCAAGCAGAAAGTCACTTCTTATTTGTTTTATGTAAGTAATACAGCCAGCAGCATCTCTGGCATTTATAAGAAGGAGAACCAATGCTTAATAAAGTAAAGCACATAATTTGTATAAAGGTAAATAACTAAGGGCTTTGTGCAAATAAGACAGCTAAAAATGCCTATGATATCAAAAATGACCTAGCAGAAAAGATTTTAGCAATTCTAAATTTTTGCATCATTGCATGACAAGTTGCCCTTGTCTTTATTCCCATATTAAAACTGGTTACCATCCAGAAATCATCCTTTCCCCAAAGATTGATTCCCATATTCCACTGTGCTTCTTGGATAATATTGAACAAATCCTTCTGGGGAAAAAAACATTCTATAAATATACTGAGTGTATATTAAAAACCTCTAATTTTAGGCAGAGGAAACATACACTCACAAACAAAATATTTAATTATACTTCCCAGAAGGATGGTGGAAGCTGCCAGCCTCCAGAAGAGACTATCTCTGCTAGAAGCAGGCAGCTGATCTGAAATTAATTCTGAAGAACCATTTCAGTAATTCAGATTGATTAAGGATGCACCCAAGAATAACACTTTCATTACAAACCCTCCTGAGTAAAATTTAAATGATGCTAAATTAAAAACAGCCTCTGTTAAATCAGAAACTTATGAACACAACAGAACTTGGAAAGATGCAGGAACAATATTATTGTATTTGCTTATATTTCTTAAAAAGATTCATTCAGATTCTATTCCTATTCATGCCTCAGTTTTGTACGAAGTGATTGATTCCAGGGGTGCTACCCTTCCTTGAACTTTTTGAAAAAAGGCCATGAGTCATGTGGTATTTTATAATCCTTCCACTGATTTGCAAATCTTATCTACAATATACGTGTGCATAACATGTTCTATGTTGGGAATCCATAACCATTTGGAGCCATTCAGTATTTTGGGAACTATAGGGACTCTTAAGTGGCTGTTGTGATGTCTTTGAGTAGAAATGTCTTCAGAGCAAAAAACATTAAAGTGCATTCCACCTTCACCAGTTTCTTATTCTAAGACTGTCTCTGGGGTGGTTTTAACTCATCCCTTGACTAAAAAATATATGAAGAATTTATTTTTAGTCTTTATAATAAGGACTTTCTCCCTTATTATAATGGGGGGGATCTATATTCCACTTGGCAGAATAAAAGGAGGCTTGACAGAGTTTTTGATTTCTCCAAAGCTTTAATGTTAGAACTGTGAAAGTAGAGGTAGAATTGTCTTGTCAGTTGATTTATTTGCTTCAATGAACTGATGGACTTGGATATGGGTTCTGGTGATTGATTCATTTTATTATAGACTGTAGCTCGATTCTTTTCTTTGACTGATCTGCTTTAAATCCATTAATTGTCATTCTGATAATAGATACATATGTTCAATGTTTCCCAAATATCTCTAAATGTACTAAATACAAAGGGTGAATACATGTGATACTATGAATGGGCAATTATCAAATCTGGGGTGTTTGTTTGGTTTATGCTGGGGTAGTATAGATTATTTCAACATTTTCATTTAGTCATTTAATATTGAAAAATAAATTGTTAATAATTTAAAATATATACTTATCAAGAAATTAAGGCCCAAACAGAGAAATGACTCTTTAGTATCACTAGAAACTGAGCAGAGGAACTTTATATAGTGTTACTTTCAAGCTACCATATTCCCTAGTCTCCAGAAAACTCATCAGATGCACCTGTCCTTTAAGTGTTATTAACCTTAGCCATCATAACAATTGAAAGGGATGATGGAAGTTGTAGGTCAATATCTGGACTACATGTCCCTTCCAGAAGACCATGGCAAATTCACTAAAATGTAAAAGTGACCTTATGTGTCTAGAGTAGCTGCATCTGTGAGTAAGGCCTCTTTAAGCTCAAATGAAATACATGAAATGTGCATTTGTTTTTGTACCTTAATTCACTCAGGACTAAAAAAATTATATTTTAAATTTGTTTTTAACGTTGGCAATCGACAGTGAAATACATCTTTTTAAATGGATGTGTTTCAAAAATATAATGCATTTTGGCCTCTTTGTTTCTCAAACTTGGTGACTTTGAGATGGATAATCTTGGCTGAAGAATTCTGAAGTTGGAAAACCATGTATCTTCAAGTTGCCAAGATGGAGAAACACTGATCTAACCTACATTCAGATCCTTTCTCCGGCAGGAATTGGTAAGGCTTGATAAATCACATCACTAATTGCCAGCTCTTTTTCTCATTTGTCAAATGAGAGTTAGAGCAGTCTACTTCAATGGCATGTCAAGCCCTTTATAAATAAAAAATATTGCATTTAGAATTCATTAATAATGCATTTAGAAAAAAAATTGCTGTTCAAAACCAATTGTGGCTTTGACTATTGTTTTTTAAAGACAAATCTGCAGACAAAGATTGCTGCTTTAGTATCATTCCTTTCTCTCTTATATTTTGGCAATGAACTTCACTCTAACCTCAAAGCATTTCACAAGATCATCATTTTGTATCTGCTTCTCTATTGCTTTCAACTTCTTAAAGGTTAGCAAAAAAATTATTTTATTCCAGTATTAAGGGTAGATGCTAATGTCATCAGCATCTTTCCTTTTTATACCTATTTAGTTGGTGATGTATGACATTAAACTCAGACTTATTTTCAAGTAAACAAGTTTATGAGTTTATTGAACACAATTCATGGGCCTTGGCCCATATTATTATTCCTTTAGTTGAAGAACCCTAAAAGAACTCAATTAAGCAAACAAACTAAATTTCTTACTATTTGTGTTTTGAAAAAAAAAAGAAGGTCAAGGATTAGGGATTAAAGCATGTGCATCCATTAAAGCATCCAATTACTGTTTTGCCTTGCTTGTATTTTAGTAAACTTTTTTTTTATATCTCATTTATAACTTAATGTAAGAAAACTTCACCTACATATCCCCAATTATTTATAAATCAATCTGGTTTACTAACAAGAACAAGGGCAATGATAAATTACTCATATTGAATTCTTTGATGCATAAAATAAACCAACACTCTTATTCTTATTTTAAAGAACACATAAATTTGGCTGGTCCAAATTCATTTCAAAAATGCTAATTGGGCAGTAAAGTGCAACTGAGCCAATAATTTTGAACTGTTTATAAAAGTCAGAGAATTATTCAGATGCAAAATGCCATATCATTAACTGAGCAAGGTACAAACCAATTTGCAGTCCGCTAGAGAATAGGGCTGGATATTTTGGCAATGTACCACAGATAGAGAATTGCAAATATTTTATTTTTTATTTTATTTATTTATTTTGTCAAACAATTATTCGATAACAAGTATAAGTATAAACATGGTTATAAATACATGAAATGAATACGAATAAGAAAAAAAAAGAAACAATAGGACAGGGACGGTAGGCACGTTTTGGTACGATATATATATATTATATTATATTATATTATATATAATTACAAATAGACTCCTGCCAAAATGGCATCAGAAGCTCATTGTATAAGTTTTCCTAGCAGAAAGAGACTGCTGAATAACTTGGAAAGCAGCATTGAGCCTATTATCTAGGAACACTGCAACTTGAAGTTGTGTAGAGGAAAAAAAGCTTTATTACAAGTTTATAGTATTCAATAGTACTATATAGTACTACAATTATAAGTAATTAATTAATTATCAGTAAACAGTAGAAAATGTGTTTTCTTGTATTATAGTATGTGCAATTAATTATTCACTAGTCTTAAACAAAATAACATCTTATACTGAAGGAAAGATTAGAAATAGAAGAACAGAACAGAATACTTTATTGGCCAAGTGTGATTGGACACACAAGGAATTTATCTCCAGTGCATAAGCTCTCAGTGTATATGCAAAACAACAAAGTAATAATAATCATAATAACAAGGATAATAATCATAATAATGATACCAATGGGGTAGGCAGTAGAACAAATGAGAAGGATAAAGTAATATAGACATACTATATGGATTATATACTTAGACATAAGACAGAATTGTGGAATTCTGAAGCAGAAGCAGAAGAAGAGTGAGAGAAGAAGAATGATATTTACGAAATTTCAATTAACCTTTCAACAAATTAATATGGTCACCAATCAGACTTGCAAGGAAAGTAGACAGCAAGCTCTAGCAAAGACTAGGTCCTTCTGATCTACAACTCTTGTCTGTTTTTAATGACTTCCAGCACAGGTCTACAATAGTTAAGTTCTACCTTGAGTTTGGGATCAGAGTCTGAGGCTGGAGATCAATCACCATTACATAATAACCTAACATGGTAAGTATGCTGGCAACCATGATTTCTGAAAATTAGGGCTGGACTAAGAAGCAGAAGAAGAAAAAATCCAAATGCAAAATGCAAAACTCATTTTGAAAATAAATTTAAGATATATCCCATTCTTTGCCCATTTTGAAGGTAGCCCCAGCTAAATATCGAGATTGACAGATTTATGATCCTAATCCTTTCCCAGGATAGAAAGTATTGCCTGAATTTTTGGTTGCTTTACTCTCTACTATCTAACTGATAAGTGAAAGTCTCCTTTCATCTTTCTGGATTTGAGGTACTACTCTGTGGTGTATTTCACTTGATTCACTATGGGCCCCAAATCATGACAACAGGAAATAGGCTTTTCTTTTCTTCCTTACCGTAGAGGCAAACTGAAGAAGCTTCAGAGGACTAAGTGTAAAAATTATGAAGTAAAGTAATTACAACACAAAATTACCACTTGAAATTTCTTTTCTGTGATTTATATGCATTTAGAAGGAGTGAAAAAAAATGTTTTAAAATAGAAATTGAAGTGTTAGATAGTTGACCAAAATCACTTTGGATAGTGAAATGAGTGGCATATAAATTTAATAAATAGATTGATTAATTGATCAATCAGAATAATTTAAATGAAACAAGATTACTCCATTTTAAAGTTTTGAAAAATAATGTGATATGATCAGGGGTGGGATTTACATCTGGTTCGCCGAACTGGTAGTTGAACCGTCTGGCTGGCCCTGCTCACCCCACAGTGCCCCTCCCAGGAGTCTTCATGCAGCCTGTTTCGGATGCAGGTAAATGCAGGGCCCACACAGATGCGAAAAATGGTCATCCCAGAAGTTCCAGATGTCTGGAAATGAGCCTTGTTTCTGGCTTCTGGAGGGCTTCTGGAACCCAGGAGAGTCCGTTTTTGCCCTCCCAGAGAAAAGGAAAGCCTCCAGTCTCTGGAGAAGGCAAAAAATGGCCCTCCTGGAAGTTCAGAAATCAGCATGTTGCTGGCTTCCAGAAAGTCTCTGGAGCCTGTGGAAGGCCGTTTTCATCCTCCCAGTGGCCCGAGGGAAGCATCCTGACTCTGGGGAATGTGAAAAATGGCCTTCCCGGAAGTTCCTGTAGGCATCCCCACCATGGCCACACCCACCCAGCACCAGGCACTGGGATTTTGAATCCCACCCCTGGATACGGTCCTATAAAATAAAGAAAGATCTTTAGGATGAAATGGTCTTTATTTTAAAAATAACTTTATTTTATCTTATGTCACATCAACCAACTCCAGAATGAGTCTAGGTTTCTCACAATGCAATGATCAGAATAAAAATAAATAAATAAGAACAAAATAATATGCAACAACAACAAAAACTAGAAAAGGAAAAACAAAACAAGGACATCCAGCAAGTGGCTCCAGTTGCCACAGCTCAAGAAAGCCTTCTGGAATGTCATCAGGCTGGAAGTCACCCAGGTCTCATGGGGAAACTCATGACAGAGGGACACTATGACATAAATTTGCATTTCCTAAGTCCTAGCAGGTAACACTATTTGATCAAAAGAATTTGGACCATATCAACCCCGACAACTTGCATCAGTGGGCAGACATCATAGAAATCATAAAGAGAAACTGTGCAAATAATATATGATTTTTATCGATGGAATACTAACCAGGATTCAATGTAATGCTAATTTCCATAAATTAATTAGGAGCAGAAGAGGCAGATGTGTTTAAGAATTAGATCTGAGAAATCTAATTTTTTTTTAAAAAACTGCGTGTCTTAATACCTTTGTTATATTATGCATGATTTTGACCTGCTATTTAATTTACAATACTCTTTTATTCAGATGTTCTAATAGCAGTAGGTTGTTGGTTGGAATTTTTTTTTTTTTTGCTTCTTTGCTTTGTTTTACTGGTGAAGTAAAATCTGGATGGTACACAATTTGAAATAAACTTTGGACTGTAATCTTCCTAATATAAGTTGTAGCTGATTTGTGAAATGCTCCATTCAGATGCTAGTGAGACTCTAATATCCCAAACCTGAAAGGTGATTTAAATTAAGAATCAAATTAAATTAAATTTCTAATTAAAGCAGAAGATTATTACAAGGATTTCAACAAATTGATTTCAATGTTTAAAGATTATGATATAGATTTTAAGTTTTGAAAGTCCAAATGCACCAATGTTACTTCAAAGGCAAAGACAAATGTTTCCATTTTACCTTTGAAAGAAATCCAAAATAGCAAATGCCATACTAGTTCCTTCAGAAGTTCAGAAATGCCATAGCAACCATCATGGTATAGAGTTGCCCTTTACAAATCTTACAAGACAACATGGTACTTTCTCAAAAATCAACAGGAACACATAACTGTAACAGCTTCTGGGAGAAAGGGCAAGTAATGACATATTAACAGAAAAGGTGTAATGGAAAGTGAAAAAAGTAAAGAAGTTTGCCCTCCATGTATTATTATCTGGTGTTTTGACCTTATAAAAAGACCTTTATAGTACAAAAAGGTCTTTAAAAGATCCCAGAAATGCAGACTGTACAGCTGATGCTTCAGCAAATTATTCCATTTAAAAATCAGACAAATAATACAAGTAGGTACATGCATTAATCCCTGTTGGAAGATAGTAGTTTGCAAAAAGCTTAAAATGATCAGCCTTAAATGTTAAATATCCTATTTTAGTGTCTGCCATTTTTTTAGCCTGCTCAGTGAGCTTAACACCACTGCTATAATTTATATGATTAACCTTGTCGAAGAACACTTTAGAGTGCTCAAGAAGATTCACTCTGGACTATCATTATGTGCAAAAAGGAAAGGCACTTTATGTCTGAGAGTATTTCAGTTAGCTAAACACAGAATTAATGGTACTGTGGAATCATTCCCTGTATATTTGGACAAGTTAGATACATTTCATTTCCTGTCCTGATTCCCATTGAAAAAGGAAACAATAGAAATCTCAGTAGAAGATAGTAGATGTAGCTCAGGAGTGAACTGTGGAGTCAACTTGGTTGTTGTTTCATTAAAAACATGTGCAAGCAAATTTTATTAAAAAATATAAGAAGAAAACAAAAAGATCAGAGCACATCCTTTACATTAGCCAATACCCAGATAAGCAAGGATTAACATCAGACAAACAAGCAGAAAACAATAATGTGACCAAGTAAAAAAATGACACCCCATCAACACTGGCAGGGCAAGTTACTCTATATAAACAAACAGCAAATCAGGCACTCAGTAGCACTGATGATATTACCTAGTTAAAGAATGAAATGTCTGAAAACAAATAACGAAGCTTAAAGAGCACTAAGGCTTCCAACAATAGAAAGTTTTTTCTTTCCAAACATGTTTGTCAGCAACCTTAAATCTTATTTTAAGTACTATGAATAGGAGCTGTGTAGCCTGGCATCATTTTCAGATTCATTTTTACATTCTATGAAGCGTAAATGAGATATACGAGTTTTAAAATGTACAGCTTAATATAAAACATATGGTGCCATATAATGTTTACCACAGATGGCTCACATGCTTTCCTCATCTTTGAATTTGTAAGAATTTTCAATTGCCATGTGTAAAATGTATATGTTTGCATAATATTATTAACTTTTACAATCATTTAAAACCATCCTAAATGATAACCACATTGTCCTTTAAAATACTGTATTTCTTTATATTGAGAGTAACATTTGAAATTATATGCAATTTTGAGGTTTACACCTGTTTTTGTTGCCGTCTTGCAAATAATTGAAACAAATAATTTTAAACATATTCTCACAAAAGAAGCCAAAATGCAATGAAAATAAATTCTAGCATATATTTTAAATTCAAGATGCCCAAAGTGATTACTTTTGTATAGCAAGCTTTTGAATCATTTTTAAACAAAACAAAATAAGGAGATGGCCATTTATTTGAGTGAAGTGCCAAATGTTCAATTTTCACATTTCTGTATTTTCCAAATATTTTCATTTCTCTAAAGCATAATTGGTTGCCCTTTTAGGAGATAAATTATATTTAATCATTTCAGCTTATAAAGTTCAAGTTTCTTTGCACATAGTGAATATCAGAGGTGGTATTCAGCAGGTTCTGACCAGTTCTGGAGAACCAGTAGCGAAAAATTTGAGTAGTTCAGGGAACTGTGAAATTCCACCTCTGACTGGAGATCTTACAGTATCCTTCCCCTGCCACGCCCGCCAAGCCACACCCACAGAACCGGTAGTAAAAAAACTTTGAATCCCACCACTGGTGAATACTCTTAATATAAAGAGAATGTTACATGGTGTTTGATGATCAAACATTAGAAAAGCAATTGTTGAAGTATAATTTAAAATCAAGAGCCATACAATCTAGATAGAAAATTTATTATTGTTTGTATTGTTCTTTTGGTGATATACAAGCCCTGATATTGTATGCAGAGGTTACAGAAGAGTAACTGTCTTTAAATAACTTGAGAAAAAGCAGCTAAAGTTGATTAATTATGCTATATGAAATATTTTTCCACTTAAACTTTCGTATACATTCAGTTTATAAATGTTATCTATCCTGTTCTTCCTCCAAAATATTGTTAAAACATGAAAAATGCTGACCATGAATTGCTAGCAACAATAAAACTGAAATAAATATCCATGACACCACTAACAGGTAAGGGCAATGGTTTACTATTTGTCTTTTCATATTCCGCCCTTTCCAAGTTTTTGTATTTTATTTCTTAAGTCAGTTCTTGCACTGAGCAGAAAACAAATTGAGTGAAGAAATTCTAAAAGCATGAGAATGCCCCTTGTTTGAAATAAGGAAGAATGAAATAATACAAGGGTAAATAGTGTCAGTACTCTTTGAAGCTGACATTTTTAAGAGCGACTCAAGCTCTTTAAAATGAAATATTTGATTTCAAAGAATGCAAATGTACACTCCTATTTGCTCTGTAACCATTTGGTTTGTGCCTGCTCTCTTTTCCAGTTGAATTAGACCATATTCTTTTGATTCCAGTTTTAATTAATCACCATCTCACCTTTTGTCAAAAGCAGTGTAAATAGGATTTTAATAATCCCATACTAGAAAAATATTATTGAAACCAAAAGAAACTATTTGTACAGGCCGCTCATATCCAAAATGAGAACAGGAAGAAACTACAAAGATTCCAAATTAATTAATTAACAACTGATTTTCCAAAACATTTTGCCCTATCCTCTCATGCTATAAAGTAAGTTTGTCCTTTTCTAACTGCAAATATAAAATGGTGGTTTGTTGTAACTAATGTACATGATAGAACAATCAAAAGAAGAAATATTTTTGATTTATTCTCTTGGAGGGGTAGAACAGATCAGCTACCACAGACAATTCTGAAACTCCACCAATCAGTAACCTTTTTCTTTGCTAAATAAAGAAAAATATAGTACTTACCCAAGAGTTGTCATGGTGACAATAGTATACCAAAATGATGCTGGAATACTAGTGAACTTGCTGGCTGAAGATCCTTTCTCTGCATAAAACATCACAGTAGCAAAGATAATAATTGCCATTGTGAGTGAAAAGAGAAGAAAACCAAGCTCAGAGGCACAGCTCTTCAGTGTGTACCCCAAGATTCGCAAGCCTTGGGAATGGCGGGAGAATTTGAAAATCCTGAATACCCTGAAAACCCTCAGAGTCACAAAAGCTCCACTGACATCCTCATTGCCAGTCATCACCAAACCTATGTAGTAGGGCATGATGGCCACCACATCGATGATACTCATCACACTCCTGATGAACCGGTACCGGCTTGGAGCTGCAAAGAGTCGCATCAGGTATTCAACTGTAAAAATCATAACACAAGCTGTGTCCAAGCAGAAAAAAGCCATTTCATACCTCTCCCCGCATGGCTGTTCTTTGTTGCCAGATATTGAGCCACATGGTACGGTCTCCACCACATTGGTGATCACAGAAACAGCAATAAAGAAGCCTGTGACATAATAAAAGACTAAGGCTAAGGTGCTAGTATGAGGGTTCTCAAAAGCTCGCCACATGGTCTGTCGGAAGCTCAGGGCTGGCATAGAGTCTTGGTTATTCTCAGAATCTGCATCATCCATCAATCGCTCAGCATTTTCCCGCTTTCTATCCTTGTACTCTTCATAACAGCAGTCCCCGATGATATCAGGCAGGATTCCATAAAAAGCAAGTTCCTCATCATAAGCAGAGATACACTCATACCTTGGATAATGTAGTTTACCAGTTCTATAAAAGTTTAAGATACACCTAAAGACATCAGGATCCCGGTCAAAAAAGTATTCCCTGGTGTCTTCATTAAAGAAGAATTCTTTTTCTGTGCTGCCAAGTAGAGTATCAGGGTATCTCTCCAATGTAGTCCTCCATGTCTGGAAACGCCGGCCACTCACATTGAGAATGATCAGCTCATCTTGGCGCTTATTTTTTTCTGATGGCGCTAGTGGCATGGGACAGTTGGCCACTGGCATCCAACCTATGGCAGCTGCCCTGGCAAAAGGAAGCCATGCTGCTACACCCGCTGCCATGATGGATCTGGTCTCAGGATGGAGGAAAACAGTTCTTCAAGATGTCCTTGGCTTCAGTTCAAATCCATCTAAAAATACAATTAAAAAGACAGTGCAAGATAAGTGCCATTTTTTGCCATCTGTGTAATGGTTAAGTGTAATTCTCTCTAGCAACACTTAGTCATGGTGAAGGGGTGGGAGGTAAGAATACAACAGTCTTTGAAATACAATATTTTAATGGTAACAAATGCACTGCAGGACTTCTTAACATCTTCAAAAGGACTCCTGGAATTTAAATCAAGACTCAAGAAAATCAACTGCTAGAAGCTTGGTGTTCTGGATAAATACTCCGACTTTAAAGTACAAAAGTATCAAGCATATTAAAATAATCATTTTGGATTAGTTTGTTTCATGCCCCTTTGCTCGTTCATCCAAAGGGAGTATAAAGAAAGGGGGGCGGGGATTGTAAGAAATACAATAGGTAGCTGGATTGTGTAGTTTCTCCTCGCTTTCCCTCTTCAAATTTAAACCTTGGTAATCCAATGAATTATTGTTTAAAATAGGCATGATAATCAGCATAAGAAAGTTATGTCATTATTATAGGTAAAAATTTTGAATAGCAAATTATTCTTCATTAAACTCAATTTAAAGTGGTACCAACATGTTAATTTAAATTTGCTTCCTCATAAACAAGCTTAAAATTGCTTTCCCCAAGAGTAAAGGCTGGGCCCTATCTGAAAAAAACTCCACTGATATTAAGCTAGGCATTCCACAATGTGTGTGGAAGAACCATTCTTACTAGAATGCACATATATGTATATGTAGAAATAGGTTGGAGATATTATTTGGTATGTTTTTGTTTGGTTTGGTTCAAATCCACCATAAAGTGTTAAGCACAAATGAAGTGAGAGTAATTATAACAGCTTAGCAATTATCCAGCACATTGCTAAGGTGTACACCATTGCACAGATTTTTGATTAGGCAATTGACTTTTGTTAGCCATCAAATGGTTTTGAACAGTATTTGAACAATATTTGTAGCATAGTGCTAAACCATTATAACAGACCATCATATCAGACTAATTTCCCAAGAACTTAGGACTCTGAAGCATTTCAGTGAATAGACTCTCTGAAAAGGGCTCCTGAGCCCATAAACTCACATGTCTTCCTTGTAACTTTTCTTTCAGGGTTGGATTTGGTTTTCAGAATCCTCAAATGCAGACAGCTACACAAATGCCAGATATGTCCAAAACCCCAACTCTAGAGAACCAATGGATTTCCAATTTTAAACCAATTTTAGAATATTCCCATCATTGAGACACCCACTAAGAAAATGCAAAATCTATAGCCAATATATGTTACTCAATATCCAACTATAGAATCTTAACCTTGCTAAAATGTGAAGTCATCATTTAAAACTGCAGTCATATTCTTTTCATAGTTTACCTTTCATTTCCTTTGCATTTACACTCAAATATGCACAATCTGTTTATTTATTCTATGTATTTGGATGTCACATTTCCAATTTATGGTCTGTAAAATGATGTGCAATCAATAAGATAATCTAATTATTTAAAGACATGAAAGCTTAGCAATATACATGCAAGTCTTGCTGGCACTCTGATTGCTCTTGAGTTGGATATTCTTAGAAATCTAAATTATATGCAAATAAATATACAAATTTTATAACATGAATAGTTTTATGAAAGGCAACAAAACTGACAGTTTTAGCAAAATGGCAGAGCTTCTAGCAAACAGCAAGGAATGCTATTAAATTGTTGACTAACATCTGACCAGTTGCATGACCAATTTTAATAGCATATTACAAAAATTGGATAGAAATATAAAGCTAAAGAAGTGAAACCATATATTGAAGTGAAGTCTTGAATCTTAATGTTTGGCTGGCAGGATTGCTTTTCTTCACCTGTTTGAATGAGATGTTCCCAGTTATTCCCAGATACCTGTCTATCAATTATATAATTGACATTTCAAAGCTATCAACAGTTTTCAAAAGCTTCTTTACACATCTCCTATCTAACAAAATGATACTGTTTTGTTACTTAATATATAACATTCAGGGTTCCATGCTCAGGTAATCCTGTTTGGATTATTATAAAGTATTACAAATGGGGCTATTTCTGAAAATACTGCAGCAGTTTCAGTAAGTACATAATATCCCTGTAAGATCAAGTATGTAGAAATCAGGGGAATATTTTCATAGCACCACTGGCCTTCATTCAATTGCAGATCCAATTTGAAAAGTTGGTTTCTTACTTTTAAAACCTTTCTGGACTTCAGATCTTAGTATCAAAAAAACTACATGTTCCCAACCAAACCTTGATGTTAGCAGAACAATTGGTTTTTTTCATGTTTAGTGTATTTTTATGAAAGAAAAGTCACCACTCAGTTATGGAATACCCTCCTCAGAGAGCATACTGTAATGTCTTTATGGCATAAGACTTTTATTGTTACATTTTCACAGCACATTCCTGAGTGTTTTTATAGTATTTTAGTTCTAGGCATTTTTTTTAATCCCTATGTCTGCTTTTCAAATTGTTGCAATGTTTGGGAGTCTTGGTTCCCTAATATAAAATGGGCTTATGATTTTGCTGTTACAGTAGTTATATTCTAGGGATGCAAACATATTCAATTTGAAGATTTGACTAAAATTTAATGCAGAACATCAAATCAGTTTTGATGTCAGTTAATTGAATCAACAATTCAGTTGAGTTGTACATATTGTACATATTGAATTTACCTGTTAAATAGATAAAGTTGCCTATCCAAACTGAATTGACTTCATTTCCCAAATCAAGTTAACAATTTAAATTAGATCATACCTAATAGCATGTGTTTACTATATTCAATATTTTGTTTACTCCCCTAACTTTTCAAAACATATGGATTATTTGTTTTCATAACAATATATAGTCTCTTTCCCTATGCATGTAAATGTAGTTTGGTTCATTATTTGGTCCATCAGAACTTCATTGTACCATCAGATAGCTTACATGTATAAAGAGTTCTATAAGTATATTTTGACAGTGAAGGAACTGACGTCAATGTATCTTTGAAATGTTAAATAAGAACCGAAAGTATCACTTTTGCTAAATCACTGCAAAACTGTCTTTAAAACAATTATCTGGCAATTAAACAATTCAATGATACAATTTTTAGAAATAAAATCTGCTGAAATGCAGGATGGCAAACTAGTGAAGAAAAGCTAAGCCAAGTCCATGATTTATTTATAATTGATATTAGATTTGTGTGTCATCCATCTCATCTAAAGTTATTTATTAATTATGTTAAATTTACTTGCTGCCTATCTCACCATGGGGCAACTCTATTCCATATACCATACAAATGTATATGTTTATTTTAATACAATAAATATTTTGAGAATTGAAATATTGGAATAGTCTTGAAATCACATTGTTAAAAAGAATTTGTGTGCTTCCATATACTACTAGTAAAAAATAGCACATTTATTTTCAAATTAGCAAGGGAAAACAAAAAGACAATTCAAGGCTTTTATTCATTATCAGGAATAAAAGCAAAAAAGGTGAAAGGTGAAAGATAATGTATTAATTCATTTAATATCTTAAAAATCAAGGTATTAAAACAAAAGGTCATATCAATATTTAAACCACTTGTTAGAATTTTAGAATTAATCTCAATTTCATGCCCATATTTATTTGCAAGATTCCACATACAGGCATAATTTGGTGTTTCTTTTAACAATTAAGGTGATAAAATGACAGCTCATATGTATTAAAATATGAAAAGAGCTCCAGTTTTTAACCATCAGCTGTCCAGTTCTACCCTTCTTTCAAGAGCAATAGGAATAAGGCATGCTTTTTTTACATTTTACAATGTGTAAGATAAATTCTAAAATGATAATAACCACAGAATTTTGAGATTTATTTCTTAATAGATAATGCTCGTCTAATTTATTAAAAATGTCCTTACTATGAGATACAAAGTGAAATCTAGCATATGGGCTTTTAGCTTATTACCAGAATATAATCCTAGATTTGAAAATGAGAGCTGAACATACAGTAGAATTTGGAAAATATGAATCCCAGAAAATTCTTATGAAGTTTTACAAATACATCTTCACTAAATCAAGAATATCACCAAGATATAAAAAGTGAAACAAATAATCTATTTCATCCCTAAAAGAAGAAACCCCACTGATACAAACTTTCTAAAAAAACAGGCTGCACCAACTGAAATTCAGCTGTGAACAGAGAAACATACCACCACATCAAAAGTTTAATTCAATGTAATTCCTAAAATAATTTCATCTGTTAACTGAAGTTCCAGTATATTGATCAGTCATAGGATGGCTAACGGTAAAGAGTAGCAGATAAGAACAATTCGAATATTCTTGTAAGGTTTCCACTATGACATTACAGCCTACCTTTTTGCTGACAGACTTTGTGCCTGTGAAACACTGTGTCGAATCATGCAAAACAGTTTAACCACTTCCACATCACTTGTCTTCACAGGATTTTAGGCATCAGTCGACAAGACAAAGTACCAGACACTGAAGTTTTTAATAGTTTTATTAGAACATGTCTACCATCACTCCACACACTTCTGATGAAAGTACAAATGGGCAGGGAAGGTCTTGTCATATGTATACCAAACAAGTACATACCCAAGCAACTCCTTTTGGGGAACTTTCTTCAGGAAGAGGCTCGCATGAGAAGAAATAGTAAAAAGGCACAATAATGGCCTCCCTGACATCACTTGATATAAACACTATCACTGGAAGTGCTGGCACAAAACCATTTTGTAGTCTCATCCACAAAGGCAGTCAAATTTATGAAGCCAAACATACTACTGAAGCACAATGTAAGTGCTAGCCTCATAAGACCAAAGCCACTAGTACAGCAACTACAGTATCTATATATGCCTGTTCAACATGTGCAAGAACATTCATGCCCAAATTGGCCTGATCAATCATCACAGCACATCTAATCTTAACATGATTATTAAAAAAAAAAAATCCACACTGTTAAGGCCTTCATCAATGATGATGGATGAACAAGAAGTTTCTACAGTTTTGCTGGCAGAGTCTCCAGGTCAAAAAAGAATCTTAAATATAGTAAAAAAAAAAAAAGAATGATTGAATGAGCACAGTTAATGCCGAAGCATTTAAATGGCTGATTTTTGAGATTCTCTAGTCAAGAATACCTATTAAAAAAATACAGGGCTAGAGGCTGACATCTAATCTCCCAAAACAAACATGGCACAATCCTGTAAACTAATATATTGCATTAAATCTTTCACCAGAAGACAATATTAATGGACTATTAAAACCAATAAAAGAAGCTGAACATGATCAGTTGCATCATTAAATATGTTATGAATTCATGTTATTAATAAAGGAAAAATCTTAGAAAGTGTTTCAACTTTCTTATAAGGTACCCTCCTGATGTACAAGCAATGCATATTTAGAAGCAATTCAGAATCCAGGGAATCCATAAAACTACTTTGGCACACATTACTTTGCTTTACCAACGGATGGCAAAGTTTCATAAGGTTGTTCACCTCACTGCACAATTTAACATAATTTGGTTGTCAATATATTTGAGCTAAATGTCACTCTAGGATACCAATAGTAAACAAACAAGCAAGTGGTGCATAACTATTTTAGATAGATGTTTTAATAGCATTAGCTTATCACAAAAAATCCTTCTCCTTCCAACATATGCAAATATATATATATAATGCTGACAATGATAGAATATTGTAAATCAACTAGAATAAGAATGCAGTACATTCTACAGGTTTTTTTCCCCAGGCATTAAATGCAACAGGAAAGATGCTATTACAGTTTGGATAAGACTCACATTAACATCACTTGAGTACTTAAAAGCAACAACAAATAGGCATAGTATATTGTATATGTGCCTACAAAGATAGTAATAGATGATTTGACAGAAGGATCTTTTTAAAAAATCTAGTAGTCTATTGATAATATTTTTGAGTAGAGGAATGTATCTATATGATTTAAACAAAATATTAGCTAACTGTCACAACATTTCTTTTCTTTTTCTGCCAGTAACAAGTATCATGCCATCATTAAAAAAACCCCAAGACTAAGCAAAAGCTCTTTCTTTATTTCAAGCTTTCTTCAAAATAATTTGTATTTTTTGGCCACTCCATTGATTCTTAAATAGACATGAGTCATCTTTAAGCTAGGGCTGTTAATAATTTGATTTCTACACTGAGAATATAAATCCAGTCTTTGCTTAGATCCATAGCACACTGGAGAACTTTATGAAGGAAACAAATAAAGGAAATAAATGATGGATTCTCATTAATTTCTGCCAATTATCCAAAATTTGGGTGTCCCTGAAAAGCATATGTAAGTCCCCACCCCCATTTTTACAATAAATACAATTTATTTCTAAACAGACAATGATAATCTAAAAAAGAAAAGACTGGGAGTTTCATGAGGTAAATTTTAGGTTTATAATAAATACATACATTAGACTGCAGCTTTTTGGTCTGGATTCTTTTTTGAAAGATCACACCTAGTATCATTTCATTTAAAATGCAAATTGTGTTCAGATGAACTTTTTGCACTTTCTTGCAATTAGATTGCCCTCTTCTCCTCCCAGATGATAATATATCTGCTTACAAGAGTTTCCATTTATCTTTCTTTAACTGATGTACCCAGCGTGAGCACAGTTTAAAGTAACGAAATAAAGATATGCCAACTTTCATCTTTCCAAATTAAGTACTACACACAAATTATAACCAGCCCAATATATTTATTTAATTATATTTCATATTTTGTAACTTCCTATCTTCCTTGAGACATTATATTGAAGGAAAATATTGTTCTCATATTATTTGTAGTGGGGGTGTGGCAAGATACATATACAAGGAATGATAGAAAAAAATAAATTAGGGAATAGATTTGAACATTCTTTCCTATCTCTAAATTCTCCACATGAGATTTAAAAAAGCAGGAAATAACAGGACAGGAAAAATAGAGAAGGAGGCTACTACTGAATTGCTTAATTTAGTTTTGTTCAACCTGCTGGGTTAATTGAGACAGGCAGCCAACTACTCACCTTGGGGATATATTGAATTATATTTTGAATTAATCTGGAAATTCTAGCCAAGCATTTTAACTCCCCCCACCCCTCTTGCAGGGAATCAGCTTTAAAATATTTCTCTACAAAGCAGCTTGAAAAACAAGGATTCTGGAAAGAGACTGTGTGCTTTAATTTCAGAAATAAATAAATAAATAAAATCTTTACTATTATACACCCAGCCTAGACACAGATGGGATAGAATGGAATAAGGACAGGAAAATCTAAATTACCTGTTGGAGCCTTCCCACAAAGCAAGAAACCAAAATGTTTTTTCTCCTGCAAGCATCTCTTGAACCCAGTGTGGGTGATTCTTCTCTTCAGCCCCTACATATACTCCCCCCCCCCCCCCCCCCCGCACAAAACAACATCTCTCTTTTTCAGGAAAACTCCATTTTTTCCACCTCCTTTTGGTCTTTGCAAAATTTTATCTGAGACATCTAGAAATTTGAGTATCCTTGCCCTGTGAGTTAAAGAAACTCCAAGAAAGTAATGTAAGGGTTACAACAGGACTGGATGACTTTGAGAAACTAAGACACATACATTGCATGTGATTTGGGCACACTTCGCTGCTTCCCCCCCCCCTCCATCTCCCTCAGAGATTCAGCATTCACTTAAGCAGTGTGTGTGTGTGTGCATGTGGAGTTAGGCAGAGGGACCTGATCTGGTATTAGTAAGGAAGATTAGCAAAATAAAACAGAAGTGGAAGAAGAAAAGGAAGACATTGAAGGGAAAGAATCTTGTTCCTTGGCATCCCTAATTTTGCTTCAGTTTCTAAAAGCATCTACAGTCCGACAAGGAAGACTTAGAAGAAACGATAGAAAGTGAGGGGAGATAAATCTCTCCACTTGCCCCCCTCCCCCTCCGCGTCGACCACATGCACTCCTTTTCTCCTTGTGTGCCCATTCCCTCACCTTCTGGGTAACGAGCTCTCTTGCCATACGATTCCATCTTCTTCATGGGAACCGGTTCAGCAGATGGGCTGAAGCATTACCATCCAGATGCTGAAGGAGCTTACTCTAGCTGCCCAAGCAGAAGAGGGCGGTCCCAGGAAGGGGGAGGCGCTTGCCAGGGGAATCTTATCCCATTAGCTCGGCAGGCACGGAGAGGGTACAGGAGCTGGGCGTGCTCTTGCGAATGCGCCTGGATGCCTCCTCCCACCCTCGTGTTTCTTTGTCGTTCTGAGTTGATCTCCGCTCGGTTTCTATTTAGTAGATAGGTGGCGCCGCCCTACCAAGCTTTCCTAGCATATGGCCCGCCAGCCCTAATGCTGCTCGTTCTCCAGCGAACGTCTCAAGACTTTTTCAGCACCTAGAGACGCTGGACAGTTCCATTCGCCGAGCCTTCTTTCCCGCCGAACGCTTCACCCCATTCCCAGTACGTATTCCAAGATGTCTGGTGCTGTTTTTGAAAGGGCGTTCAGAGGAAAGAAGGTGAAATCGAGTAATTAGGCAAGAAGCAGACTGAAATCTCCGAAGAGTAATAGCGACAAGGAGATCTCAAAGGTCTTGCTTCGGCACTGATACAGGAAATCAAGGTCCGCGAAAAAAGCGATTCCTGAATTCCCAGCAACCACGTTCTTCTTTCTATCTACATTGCCAGAAAAAAAAAGAGAGGCAGGTTTGACTTTTTAAGCAATAAACTGAGGCAGTGTTCTTGTGGAAACGGCACTGAGTTTTCACAGAAACGATCGCAGGATGTTGTTGCTGTTTTAAGATAAAAGTAATTTTCAGCCCCTGGTTTTAAATTATATGGTAGCAGGGATATATTAGATTCTGACTGCTACTTTGATAAGGGTGATTGAGTAACATACGAAAGCAATCCAGGACGGTTAAATGGTAATCTTCCAGAAGCAACTAGTGACAAAGATTTGCTGAGTGCTGACTTTTCACCAGTAGATGTCACTCAAGATTAATTGCTCTAAGACAGGTTGATCTGAAAAAGTGAGCTGCAACTCCTGAAAAGTTATGTTTTTAATAAGATTTGTTAGTTGGAAAAAATGCTATGACTCTCTTTTGGTTGTTTTTTTCACTATAGTCTAACATGGCTCTCCTCCTACAACAGTTAAGTATCCAGTGCTGTTTTCTTCTACTTTTCTAAATGTGACTGCTCTAGGGAATGTTGAGTGGCAAACACTGAAGTATTAAAATATTCTTTATCCTCTTGCCATTGCAGGATATTGTATGGTTTAATCCAGAGGTCTCCAAACTTGGCAACTTTAAGACTTGTGGACGTCAATTCCCAGAATTCCTCAATTAGTCTGGCTGGGAAATTCTGGGAGTTGAAATCCACCAGTCTCAAAGTTGAAAAGTTTGGAGATCCCTGATTTAATCAAAATCTAAACTAGAAAAAATGACCATGAACCTCAGCAGGATCAATATTGAATACAAATATGTTACTTTGTCCCCATTCCATTCACACAGCTAATTTATCTGGACTGGACATAAACTCAATCCAGGTCAATCTTGCAACTAATTGGTTGCTAGCTGAAATTGAAAAGGGAATTCTAATTCAATATGGTAACTTTTTTTAAAAAAGAGTACTTGTTCTGAATGTAAGTAACTTGGGGGTTCCTTTTTGTAGAAGTTACACTACAAGTTTATAGTTTTACATGAATTTACCTTTTGAATAAGCCTGTTGAGCAAGATTTACTTATTTCACTCATTTGGAAAACTTAACTCCATCTTATTCACAGAATGAAACACCTCTGCAATGCAGAACACATCATTTAAAACAAAGAAGGTAGTTTTTCTTCCTTTTCTTCTTGAGAAGAGAAGACATTGTCTTCATCTTTTAAAAATAACTGAGTATTTATGAAAATGTAAGTGACTGATGAAAGGGGATTATCTAGTGGAATCTTGTGATGGTAATACATTGGTTCAAGGAAAATAAACCGATGGTAATGAGTTTGTCTGTTCAGGAAAATGGTATACACACAGAAACATAGAGATACATAGCAACCATCAGACAGAATTCAAGGTGCAGACTTTGGAAGGAGGCTTCAAAGACAGTCCAACATAGTGGCAGGGTTTAAGAAACAAACAAGGACAGTGTATACTGAATGGCACAATCAAATAACTGGCATTGTGTATAGCAAGGGTCTTCAAACTTGGCAAGTTTAAGACTTGTGGATTTCAACTCCCAGAATTCCTGAGTTAACATGACTGGAGGAAGAATTCTTGGAGTTGAAGTGCACAAGTCTTAAAGCTGTCAAGTTTGAAGAGCCCTGGTGTATAGGAACATCTGCACAATGTATGGTCTAGACCCTTCCAAGTTCAGATTGCATATATATCAAAAATCTTCACAGACACACACACACACACAGAGAGAGACTTATGCAGATTTAAATGACTAATGGGAATATCTGATAAAGTGATATATGGAGATGGTAATGGATTGAATAAGAGCAAAATAACCCAACCCAACAACAACCAACCAAAAAACAATTCCAAAATGATAACCAGTTTGGTAGTTTATCTGCCCCAATGTCTAGGAAATGATGTTTAGTTACAGTATATTGGATGGAATGACTTTTTAAAAAAAGAAAAGAATAACAGTTTCTGGGTACTCTTTGACATGTGGTATGCGGTCTTGATACAGAAGGTCTTGTTCCAGAAGAAGTGTGATGAGTCTGTTAGGATGAAGATAATCAGGGTTCATTTATTTATGTTCTGCTAATCTTCAATAGTATAATACATGGTTTATGATACATAAAGATGATTTGCAAAGTGTAAGTAGCACTGACTGGACTAGCATGATAATTGGGATTATGCTTATAGCTTTCTGGCTCCCATTTCTATTTCAAAGCCCAATAGAAAATCTTAATTTGAGCTTTAACAAATTTTGCAACTTATTACTAGGTTACATAAATAGTCCTGTCTCTTAATTTCCCTAATATCTTTTTGTTGTACATAGGAAATTGGTGCATCTAAACAATGAATGGCTTATTAAAGCTATCATTATATGATTCTATTTTTAGCCTCCTGAGCTAAAATCTGTTTCTGAGAAGAAAAACAGCATAGAAATCTTGTCTGTGGTTGGACTAATAGTGCTTCTTTGCTGAATAAGGTTTACAATTCTCTCTTCCTCCTTCTCTCTTTCCCTCCCTCTCTCTCCCTGTGTGTGTAGGAGAGAAAGAAATAGAGGAGAGACATAGAGAAAATTGCTTAAACCAGTTTTCTTGGCAAGATTTCCTTTTTTCATTTCTTCCTTCCTAGGATTGAGACAGTGACTGGCTCAGGGTAACCAGCTGATTTTGTGCCTATGGTGGAAATAGAACTGTCTCCTAGTTTCTAACCTGACATTTTAACCACCACACCAGACTGATTCTTGTTGCAATACTTTATGTCCAGAAATAAAATTACAGAGCCAATTGTACCATAGTTCAATTATTTTACTGTCTCTTTCACTCAACAAGCCTGTTTTGTATATTCCATTCCAACATTTCACGTGATATAATCACATTACTGTGCAGTGTGAATTTCTGATGGGAAACAGACTTCACCCATATAGCCTCATGATTTCAAGGCCTGGGAATATGTATACCTGGGGGAGGGTTTATGTCATATCTACAATGCAGGACTTAGAATTATGCAGCACAGGTCAGCTTCTGCTCACATATTTGGCTAAACATGAAACAAAGAATAGAATAGAATAGAATAGAATAGAATAGAATAGAATAGAATAG
>NW_020769365.1:2570496-2617256 GCF_900518735.1 Pseudonaja textilis
TTCCTTCCTTCCTTCCTTCCTTCCTTCCTTCCTTCCTTCCTTCCTTCTTTCCTTCCTTCCTCACTCCCTTTCTTCCTCTATTCCAATTTTGTACATTTAAATTGACTTTTTTTTTACAAAACCAGAGTTTGATTTATTAGTAGTGAATCAAATACCAAATGACACAGAGAATATCTTCTTCATAGTTTCTTTATATTAGTATCTTCTTTCATTGTCTTCATTTGATCACTCTCTCATAAGTATTTCATTTCCCAGGAACTTCATGCTTTGTAAATTGAGCTGTGAACCAAGATAATTTCTTAAAAGTTTTTTTTCCTTGTCTAATCCAGTCTGATATAATAAAATTCAAGTTAACAACATAACTGCATGAAAAAATAGGCACAGTATGTAAGATTATATCTAGCATTTTCACATCTCTTAATCCATTTTCATGGGAATTATATTGTTTTACATAATTTTATACTATAATAATGGGGACTGTCTGTTAAGAAAAAGGCACATTGGTAGCTTATGTGACAACACAAGTCCCAGCCCTTCTATGTATGTGTATGATACTGATATACATATGAAAGGAGTGTGGCTCACATTTTAATACATCTGCTATCTTGTCTTTTTTTTCCACTTTTCCAGCCAATGACAAAGCCAATGCCTATTAATCATAAAACAAATATTTTTCCAAAGCCTAATTCTTGTTAAGAAAATGAAAACTTTATAACATAAAGCTCAAATACTTCCTGAGCCTCATTTATAAATTGCCTGTAAAAATGTCTCAGAAACTACACAGGTTAAAGATTATATGATTAAATGTATACAGAATTCAGATAGAACAATTCATAAGCAACAATATAAATTTCTATAGAAAAACTGTATACATTTACTGTACATTTAATATTATATTTAGATCCTATTCCCTCAGACAGCAAATGAGCCACATATAAATTTAATACAGAAAGTAAAGAAGAAAAATGGCATAAAATGATACAGACAGTGTATTTATTAATGAATATATTTATTTAAAACATTTTTATAGCTGCCTATCCTATACCAAACTCTGGGCAGCTTCGAATCAAGAATTAAAACAACATAAAAACCAATACAAAGTTTTAAAATCATAAGGATTAAAATTATATCACTTCATTATTCATTGCTAAAATTGAGAATTCATTTTATAAAACTAGGAAAGATTACAATCAGTTCAAATTACCCCTCCATGTTTAATGACTACAGAGTAAAGCCCAGAAATTTTAGAAAATAATTTATAACACAATGAACCAAAGTTTAAAAACTGAAATACTTTTCTAAAAATTGAATGTCTTCTCAGTCTTCCATTTTCCTATTACATATTACTAGGTTTTATGTTTTTATATAGTATACCAAATTAGTTTTGTACATGCTAATAGCTGCTAAACGTTTTACTTTTTACTGGAATTCTTTCAACAGAAAAATGTCAAATGAAGTTGTGGAATATGCATCAATGTCTAAAATAACCTCATATTTGAAAAACAAATCAGCACAAAATTAATTTAAATTCTACCCAAAGGCTTGTGTCAAGTCTGGAATTTCATACCTACACATTAACTTTCTTAAAAAATAATGATCAGTCATTATAAAATGACATAAGGCCTTTAAATATAGTATATAGAACTAAATATACATTACTCTGAGAATCTGTATTTAATTTGCTTAATCCTATGATGCTTGCAACCTTCTTATTTATTACTTTGGTGTTCTTTTTCCATTCTCTTTTCTTAAACTTTGCTTCTTCTTCATTCAAAAAATTGAAGATTAAAGACAAAAATGGGAGACCAAATGAAGGACCATTTCCATGAGTTCAACCTCGTGGACCTTTTGTCTTTTAACCCACTTTTTCCAACAAAGGCTAGAACTCTAAGCTTATTCTAACTTAGATTTTTTGAAATCTTACTTTAAGACCTTGTTCTTTCAGGAAGCCTTTGGGCAATGAAGTGGATTCATTCTGTTTTCAATTTGTAGCTACAGATAGACCTCATTTAGCAACTACAATTGGGATCAACATTTTCATTAAGTGAAGTGATAGCTAAGTGAAACTATGACTGGGCTTATGATCTTACTTCAGCTTTCCTTTGTTTCATAGACCCATGAAAGTCATAAAAGTGAGTTGCAAAGTTACTTTTTTCATCAATGTTATGACATTGAATGGTCACTAATAGGTAATTACTGAACAAAGACACATACACACACAGAAGGTGGCCCAGAGGTGGTATTCAGCAGGTTGTGACCAGTTCTGGAGAATCGATAGCAGAAATTTTGAGTAGTTCAGAGAACCGGCAAATACCACCTCTGCCCCCATCTATTCTCTGCCTCTTGAATCCCAACTGATTGGTTGGGTCTTCTTTTGTTGCCCTGTATAGGAGAATGGAGCTGGAAATCAGGTTAATAGGAAGGGGAGAGAATGGTGATTTTGCAGTATCCTTCCCCTGGAGTGGGGTGGGAATGGAGATTTTACAGTATCCTTCCCCTGCAACGCCCACCCACCCAGCCATGCCCACCAAGCCATGCCATGCCCACCCAGCCATGCCCACAGAAACAGTAATACATTTTTTTGAATCCACCACTGGTGTGGCCCTAAGACACATAAAACTCATTGGTACTTCAATTGGACTGTTTTAACCACTGTTTGCATTTTTTTATTTTAGCTTTGGTTTATATTATCATGCCGTAATTAGGATTAGTGAATTTATTTTGTATTTTGTTATTTTCTGTTTTCATCTTGGTATCTTTCATCTGATAAGGGGTGAATATCTCTAAAAGTTACTTGAAATAAAAGTGTTTTATACTCCTAAATAAATAGATAAATAAGGGAATTTTCTAGAAAATAATTCAGAATAAAAAAAATATCAACAACTTCTGCAATTGGAAGGCCACTTCAGCTGCATGGCTATTTGGGGCTCCTTGAAGTTTGGCTTAGTTGAAAGTTCAGCTTTATCCCCTGAGAGACCCCATGCCATAGCAAAATACTGTTTTTGTGATATCTCCTCAGTGAGAAGGAGGGAAGCCTGGAAAAGCAGTGTTTAAGATGCTCAAATCTGAAATTCCCTTAATTCTGAATGGTACCAATACACGCTGGATGTGATTTCACATATTTTTGTGGGATTTTGTTTCTAATGTAGCTAAATTAGAAAACAAATTACTTTCTGAAGAATAATCAGACCACAGATTGCCTCAAAGCTGACACTAACTATTTGGAGAAATGGTTGAAAAAATAATTTAGATCCTTATGGCTTAATAATAATCCTAGATGAAGGGTGGTACATAAGAATCAAAGAATGAGAGAATAAATGGGAACAGATTATTAAAAGCATTTAAACAAACCAAATGTCAGTGTTCCAATAAAATTTCTCATTTCATTCAGCACTCAGAAATAAAGTTCATCAAAGTAAGAATTTATTGAAGCAGTCATATTGGCACATCTGGGAAAACCTGAATCTGAGAGTTCTGGGTTTTCCCTTCCTAATTGAAAATCAAAAGCCCATCTCTTGCACCCACCAGTCCATCATATGGTCCAATCAACCATTGTCCCAACTGAAGATATTCCTCCAGCCACTCCTCTCCAGGTGCAGGACAACAAGTTCTTGACTCTATGAGAAGAATGTTGTTGAGTCTAATCTTCTCCCTCTCTATGAAATTCTTCCTCCCAAATTCCCAGGCACCAAAGCCTCGAAGCTTCTAAATAAAATATGATTTCCAAGGGCGACACCAATTTTTATTATTTAAATTTGGGCTCTCATCCCATACCTCATCTTTCATAAGATTAGAACTTTTTTGATGTTGGTTCCTGAGTGAGACCATTTTACTTCCTGGGTGTCCAGATTAGACTTCAGAAATTCTGTAATACAGGGGAGTTTGGGGGGAGGGAACAGAAAACAAATTTGCCATGATGCCTTGGCTGAAACAAGACTTTTATGCCTTGGCTGAAACAAGACTATTATTATTTGTCAATATTATTTTCATAATGAAATTGAACAGGATTCTTACTGGTTACTTCTCCTGTATACTGACAACTTCTTGATTATATACTTAAAATAATTTATTAATATCCTTTTAATACTCTTCTTTAATCCAGTTAATCAAAGGTCACTTTCCCCTTCTTTTTTTGTTAGTTATTCTGCCATCAAATAGCTAATGTCTAAGAAGTTCTTTAAACATAGCATATTATTGCAACAGATATAAATACAGATAGTCCTTGACTGTTGACCACAACTGAAATTTCTGTTTTGCTAAGCGAGACAGTTAAGTGTGTGTTGCCCCATTTTATGACCTATTTTTCCACAGTTGTTAAGTGAATCACTGTAGTGTTAAGTTAGTAACATGGTTGTTAAGTGAATCTGGCTTTTCCATTGACTTTTATTATCAAAAGTTTGCAACAGGTGTTCACATGACCCTGGGACACTGCAGCCATCATAAATATGAGTCAATTGCCAAGAATTTTGATTATGTGACCATGGAGATGGTCATAATTGTGAAAAATGCCCATAACTCACTTTTTTTCTGTGCCATTGTACCTTCAAATGGTCACTAAATGAACTGTTATAAGTCAAGGACAATCTGTACTATATAAATGAGGAACAGTTTCTGTTATCCAGCACTGAACACATTTGGACATGATAGTCAAGGACTGTATTACAGTTTTCATTTTAAACTGAACAATCATTATTGTGTTGGGTAGCATATTTACTGTACAACCCATTATTATGGTAAGCCGTTTCAAATCTAATTATATATGGAGCTACTGTAGCAAATGTAATGAGATAGTTTTAACATCAATACAGAATTACTAGGGCTCTGTGTTCTTGTCATAAAGAAGACATATCTCTCAGAAATTCACAAATTCAAGAATGGAATGGGAGCAATTCTTTGCTGAGAAGTAGACATTAATTGTTAGGATATGTGCAGAGTAACCCTTGTATAAAAAGGATATGCACACGGAAAACGGTTTTTGAGAACAGTTATGAAGAAATATACAGCCACACAGAGTTGAACAAGTTGTATTAATGTTTACTTGAAGAAATAGCACAATCCAATAAACAGTCTATGTCATACACATTTTTAGCAGTCCAGAAATCTCCAGTTATAAAGTCTTCTTACATCTAGTTAGAAAGTCTTCTTACCAGTTCTATGTCTTTTGCAGCAGACAAATATCAAACCATAATACAACAAATAATGCATCATGAAAAACAAGTTGTTATAATATAGCCTCTGATAGTCTTCTCCAGCTTGTTGTGTTGAATTCCCATAGAAAGACAGTAAAAGCATGCTTACTGAGAATTTGTGGAGGTAGTGCAATGTATGTGAAATTCATCAAGGCATTATCCATAGAATTCTTTAAAATGTTGTCTCTGCAAAACAGTGAAATGAATCTGATTGCTAAGCAAGTTGGGCATTCCAAATACTGTAGTTAGCTGAAAGCAGACTCCTGAAGCTAGAAATAATTTAAGCTTGGATCACATAAACAATAGACCTGTTCAGTGATACTTTGAGTAGCATCACTTCCTTTTCCTAAACTGGGATGGGAACTATTGCCCTTTTATGACTTGTGGATTTCAACTTGTGGAATTCTGGGAATTGAAGTCCCCAAGTCATAAAGGGACCATAGTTCCCCACCTCTGTTAAACTTTTATAGGAACAGAAGAACAATTCTGAAAGCAGAGGCCAGGATCCCCCAAACTAAGTATAATGTCTTCATGTGCTTAATTCTAAGATGCTCTTAAGAAGATAAAATTGAAATGTGTTGTCAAAACAACATAACAAAACAATTTATTATTGTCTAGCACAGGTTTGAAGCCCTCTTTTGCTCTTCAATTCATATAAATTATGGGCAACTTATAAATATACTGTGCTATTGGAAAGAATCACTACTATTATTATTTTTTGCTTCCATGTTTTATAGCAGTATCATTTAACTGATTAAAAAAAAACTCAAACAATTTATTCAGACACTAATAGATAACCAAGCCTAGCATGACAAACTAAGTAAAGTACCAATGAAAAAACATACAAGGCACACTAGAAATATATCTCATATTGATTTTTCAAATGCTCCCTGCGGACCTCCTGTGATTGGATTATCAAAACAAACCTGAAATGACACTGTAGTAGAAGTTTTTTTAAAAAAATATACACACAGTCTATTATTCAGTTGTCATAATGTTGTAACCCACTAGTCAAACTATACAATTGAAATGACTATTCACTATGGACCATTCATTCCCTGTTGTCATCTAACTACATTTGTAATCTCTCCCTAATCAATGTGATGTAGCTATTCCCCAGAAATAAATCTAAACTGAAAGTCTGTGTTGGTTCTATCTATTGCCTAATAAATCTGATAACACCTATTTGTTCCTTTTTCTCCAATAAGCAAATATTGCTAAGCCAGAGGCATGCCGCAATATGGAGTCAAAATAACTTGTAAAGTTATATATCTGTCTAATGTATATAATTTATCCTTACTACAGCAATACCCTGGATCTGACAGAAATATAGCTCTTGATCAAGAAGCTGAGAAATACATTTTGACTGTATATTTCTCTTTGTGATAAGATAACTCACTCTTTCTTTATGTCCTGACAGTTTTTCCAATCTTTTCTTTAAGTTATATGTCTCAGCCTGTTCAGATTAGCATTTTTGGACTAGACTCTTTCTATTTAGCTACTTGAAATCACTTTTTCAAATCTCTTTTACATTAAACTCTATCACAATAAGAACTCAGTTTGATCAGAGACCATTCCAGCTCTCAAATTTTGAAGTCCCTGGACATACCCACCTGCACAATCTCCCATTGCTTCAATTTTTCACCACAGCAACACAATCAAACAATAGACTTGACAGATTTTTTTTAAATCCAGCTTCAATCATTTGGCACCAGATTAACTGAGAATCTCAGTGACTAAAGTAATCACTGTTTTATTGAAATGGGCCCAGACAATTCAGATTTGTCTGGATCATTAATGGAAACCAGATTAATGGTGGTAATTCAATTATAGAACACACAACAATAACAAGATGAGCAAAAATAATATTAATTATGAAGATCTGCATTTCTCACTCACTATTATTTGTTTAGGCATGGTAATGGTTTAGGGGGTTTGCTCTAGAAATATGGTTTTCTTTGTCAGTGATAGTCAATCGCTGGAACTTTCAAGCCTTCAAAGATTTATAAGCGTTCTAATTCATACAGGGCCATATATTCTTTAAAATGCTGAGTTGCAACTGGGGTGAAAAAAAATTGCACTGATGTTAAAGTTAATATTGAGCTGAACTTTCTAAAATTGCTGAATTAGCTCCAAGGTGAAATTTCCAAACCTTTCAAACTACATTTATTCTCCAATTGTTGGCTGCATTTGAATCAAAGAGCCTTGCTGTAATCTTTCATGCCAGTTGGTTCCTGAATAAATCCAAAAATCTCAAATTATGTCTAATAATAGTTTATTCATGGCAGCCTAGTTCACATTTTATATCTATACCTATACCTTTCTCTCTCTCTCATTCTCCCTCTCCCTCTCTCTCAGTTCTCACCCCAATCCTAGAAATGTCCACGTATCCAATTTTTCCCATTCTGTTACATCATTCCTCATCCGAACATCCATTGCTGTGGGGAAAAATTATAAAGAAGAATATTTCCTGTCCTAAAATATTTACCTGTCTCCAGTACTATTTGAAACCTTCCATCAATCTCATTTGATGTCCATGTATATTTATGTGTATGGAAAACTTTATGCTTGGACTAGATTTAGTCTTTTTCAAGGATTTACAAGTCAGGCTACTAAGATTCTGAACCCATATAATGGGTATTAATGCAGAGTTTGAAGGCTGTAAGTTGCATGAGCCTCCAACAATTTCCCTGCTGAAAATTGTTGCCTTCCCATGCAAGTAGAACATGATGGAGAAGTATAGGATAAAGCAGAGCCTTATAACTTCTGATATATTTTAACTTAAACAGAACTAAGGCCATTACTGCAGATCTGTAGCTTGTGGGAGGTGTCAAGGACTTTTCCAGAAGAAAAATTTAAAAGGACTAGAAAAACTCAAAAGAGTTTCCACAAGAGGGGATAAAAAAAACAAGTAGGACCGCATGATTGAAGATAAACTCCTGTTTAATGTGTGTAACACACATTAAAACTGCTTTCAATTACATAGAGACACTTTTTGATCTCTACCTGCAGATTCCTATTCCCACTTCTTGGAGCAGTGGGAAGTCCTTCATCAAACTTTTAAGTTTGTTATATACCTGTTGATACCAAAATTTTAGAGTGTACAGGAAATAATCATTAATTAACTGTATATGATTAATGGTATTTAATCTTTAATTAATCAAATCAATTTTTCTTTTTTTTTGTCATAGACTTTCTCCCTCTTTTGTCATGGGAAGATTCAAATGTCAGGTTTTGGCCTGGCCCATGACAAGTGCTGCCACTGTGGTCTATGTGGGTGTAAAAAGGTCCCATCTACTGTTATTGTTTCTGTTTTCCCAACCTCTATGTAGCATAGTGAAACATGATTGCAAGCAGACCCTAAAAATAACATTGCATTAACAGGATGATTTATTGTGTTCTGCACCAGTTGTGCCAATTTCCATCCTGATGCATCAAGGGATGCCATATCTCATTTATGAATCACTTTTTTCTCTGAGTATAAAACTAAAAAGAACTTAATGCACCATGCCTGAAAATTCAACACACTGGGGGTCTGTGAGGTCCCTCACACTGTGAGGTCTACAAACTATGCCTTTACTCACTGCTCCACACACAGTCAGTGTTAAAACATTTTAGAAATTAAAAGGCTTGATAGTGTTAACATCCTTAATTATGTAAAGGAATATTTGTGGGTTCAACTACCCTACAGGAGACATACTTGTTGGATAAAGCGACATCTACTTCTTGACAGCAAGAAGGCTGAGAAAAGAAGACTCTGGAGAAAATCTAAAATGAACTGGGTAGTAAAAATTATGAATGCAATTTATTTGTAAATCCTGAATATGTCAAAACTCTACATGTATCTCCTCACTGGACAACAGAGTTCTGGTTTACAAAATAGACTTTAGATAAGAAATCCTGGCTTGCAGAAAATCGCCTGAACATATTTGGGGTAAAATTGGAGCTTGTGACATATTGGATGAGGAAAATAATGAGAAAGAATGTTTATTGTGCATATGTTGAATTTACAGAGAATGTGTGCTAAAGTAGATAAGATTGAATTATGAAATGTCTTACATGAATATGGAGGTGAAATTTGGCTGCTGAATGAGATAAGAGCAATATATGATTAAAAATGAAATTGGATAGATCAGAAAAAAACTTAAAGATAAATACTGTGAGCATGAGGTACTTAAAGAATGGTTGTGGTAAACCAGAAAAGACAAGTTCAAGAACAAAGATGGGCTGAATAAATATAGATTGAATACAAAAACGAATGATGAAAGAGATACCGTGAAGTAATTTAATGATACATAGAAAACAACTGAGATTCAAACTGCAGTGTAAATATATGAAAACACTGTGAATGAATTGGGAGAAAGGGGAACATCGCAAAACTTTTCTTTGGCTGGATCCTCCCAAAGAGACAGTGAGCAGTTTAAAGAGTAAATGGCAATGAGGGAAGATGAATAGGAGGGTAGTTATTTATTTAGTGTAGAGTCATGCAATCACTGATATACAAATATAAGTTTATATAAAGCATATAGGGAGGTACAGTGAATACAGTTGGTATAAACTAGATGGAGCTAGATTTCCCCTTCTTTTCTCCTTTTAAATTGTTTACCACTGCTTACTTGTATTCTCTGCTTTTTTAGTTGCTTTGACTTAAACAGTATCATCCATGAAATTCATATATTTCTTATCATTAAGTAAGGATGAAAACATGTACACGTGGGATTGCCAATAAAGCCAATAAAGAAATATATCTGTCCAAAAGACATGAGATATCTACAATAACAGGAGGATGGAAAGGAAAGGAAAGATTCAAGCTGGAATTTCACGTTATATTGCCTAGAGAACCAGATGAAAATCAGAAATCTATTCTATCCATTTATTTTATAATATTCCTCCTGGGACTCAGCTGCTTTGGGTACTCATAATGTCAATGAATGAAGCAAATTCTTCTCTAACAGCACTGCTTCAATCCCCAAGCTACAAAGTAAGAGAAATCTCATAGTTTTTATATTCCTTCACTTGAAGTCTGCATATTAGAAATTATCTTCAAAAACACTATAATAAAGCCAAAAACAGTTGGAATTAGCATAATCTCAACAATTAGGCAGATGTATCCAGCCTTCTTCTCTGTTAAGAACCACATTTTCTCAGGGTTCATTTGTTCTAGACTGCATGCAAACTGTCAGTTGACATTCAACAAGCTACAGGCTATATATGGTAAAAACAGGTATATAGGTAAACAGGTATACAGGTATATATGGTACTAAATATAGTAAAATTAGATATAATCATCAATTCTTCTCTCTAATATCTCCTTTATACTCTTTTCCAACAACTTAAATTGTCTGTTTACAGAAGGTTTTTACCCAAAATCCATATGAAGCTAATCAAAGAGCCACAAGTTGCTAACCTGGCTATAAAGACAAACTAAACATTTTGAAGTTTTAAAACTGTTTTATTACATAACTTAATCTGATTACACATGTAGTTTGTAGCACTTCCCTCCTCTGCTTAAGACAGGTTGCGTCAACTGAACTGAAGACCAGGCATAGGTATTGATGTACAACTGAGCTTGTTTAGTACTTTATTATACTGTACAGCAGAACCTGCAAAAAGTCAAGGATATCTGAGAAACCAGTCACCCACATTTATTTCTACCAATTTTAATAGGTTTAAAAATTAAATAGTATATATTTTGCAAAGGATATAAAACCTGCTTTATAAATACACAAAATACTGTAATCAGTTAACAAGCAATATGGTTAAACAATATACACAATCTGCTCTTAAGAAAATAGTAAAAATAATAATTAAATTGCAACTTTGGTGCCAACCACAACACAGTAATCTCATTTAGATAGGTTGTTAGTTATTGTTTTGTCCTATTTTTATGCTTTTGTAAACTACCTTGAAATAGGTAGTTATATGGAAATGAGTGTTATATAAAACCATGTAATAAATAAATGGTAATTGAAGCAATCAAACCATAAAAGGTTGTAAAGCTCTGTGTTTATAGCTTTGCAACAAAATGAAGAGCTGGTACTGTTTGAACTTCTAATGGGAGACTATTCCTTAAGACTAGGGAAGCATTATTTTCAGGCCAGGCTTCCCTTATTTGCCACATATATAAGGAATCCAAACCATCCCTATCCAAGATTGCTCTGTTTTGTGTCAAATGTACTTTTCAAGTAGTCTTCAAAGGAGCTCCATGTGAATTTTATAGTCATGAATCAAGAAAACTCAAAGGTTTTGGACTTCTGCATTGAGGATGTGTGCCATCCTCTTCACAATTATAGCCGGAGCACCCAGGGCTAGGTATTTTTCAGGGGAAAAAGTACAAAATATACTAGCTAAAAGATGGGGAGGGAGGGAGTAGGATGATCAGGGCGGAGGTGGAATCTGATACAGGAAGTCCTTTACTTACAACAATTCATTAAATTACTATTCAAAGTTATAACAGCATTGAAAAAAGTATCATGACCATTTTTCACACTTATGACCATTGACTTATGACTGTTTTTCATACTTATGACCATTGCAGCATGGTCATGGTCACATGGTCAAAATTTGGATGCTTGGCAACTGGTTCATATTTATGACAGTTGCAGTGTCCCGGGGTCACATGGTTACTTTTTTGCACCCTTCTGAAAAGCAAAGTCAACGAGAAAGCCACTTTACAATTGTGTTAGCCATTTAACAAGTGCTGTGATTTACTTAACAACTGTGGCAAGAATTAGTTGTAAAATGAGGCAAAACTCATTTAACAATAGAGATTTTGAGCTCAGTTGTGGTCATAAATCAAGCACTACCTGTATTAATCTATCAAACACCACCAACATGAAGCCCCCAAAGACTTGGCTCTTGTTCAGGAATGTTGGCCCGGACCTCACTCCAGGCAGCAAGATGTTCCAAAAGGCAGAGGGTTACGTGGAAGAGACCTTCAACTAATATAATTCATTCATTACATCAGAAACCAAAACGAATAAGGAATAAATGATTCTTGTTAATTGTATTTAAAAACTTTACCTTGAGAATAGAAGCCCACAAAGTTTAGGACTGAGATGTATTAACATGCACCTGAAGGGACAAACAAGAAATTTCTGATAGTGAGAACAATCAACCAATGGAACAGCTTGCCCTCAGAAATTGTGGGAGCACCATCACTTGAGACTTTCAAAAAGAGATTGGACTGCCATTTGTCAGAAATGGTGGAGGGTCTCCCGCTTGGGTGGGGGGGCTGGACTAGATGAGCTACAAGGTTCCTTCCAACTCTGATTATCTGTTATCTGTTAAATAGGAGTAGAATCTGGAGTCACGTAGAGGTTTCATTCTTTCAGCTGGGTGGAATGCTTACTTAAAATCTAAATAAAACAAAATGGGATGGATTTTTGCATTATGGTAATGACAGTTTATGAAATTTTATGGCAAGATTTTTTTTTAAATAATCCAGTATAAATACAGTATTATTTGAATCTTCACATGCCATAATAGACTGTGTAGAGTGGAATTCAGCAATTTCTAACCAGTGGGTAAACAATTCTTCCCTTTTTCTTTTCTTCCTCCTTTCCTGCATTTTAATATTATTGCTTTTTAAAAATGAGCCTCCTGCTCCTAATCTTTAGGAAGAAATGAAAGTGAAAAATGATCTATCAAAGAGAGTAACAAATTCTAAAGGGTATAAAAAACAGTGACCAAAAGACATTTCCAGACTCCTAAAATCTTACTATTTGATTCAATAAGATTAAGAATTTAATTCACTTACTGGAAGATTAAATTCAGAGACTAGACAATCACAAAATTACACTGTTAATCAATTATTTGTCTTACCTCTCAATGTTAAGAGGACTAAGCATTTATGTATTACTTATTTAATGATAAAACTTGAATTTAAAATGTATGACTTAAGAGTTATCTTTGATATACAAAGAAGAATTTAATTATGTTTATTTAGAGTAAATGGAGTGAGAGATAACTTGAAAGGGAATTAGCTAAGTTTCTTCTGGACAAGTTCACATTTAACTATATAGTTCCAGGAGTGGAAACACTCTTCTTTAATTTCTCAATCGATAGCATAGCATAGCATAGCATAGCATAGCATAGCATAGCATAGCATAGCATAGCATAGCATAGAACAGATTTAAAGCGCTGCCATTGGCCGCCGAGCCGCCGGCCGGCTGTATAAAGCCAAGCGGCTCGCAAGCTTTTGCTGTCCTTGTTCCCAAGCTACAATAAAGAGCTGAATGTTCACTATCGTGTCTCGCCTCTTATGTGACCCGATCCACCGATCTAACAGTTGACTCAGCCTTCCATCCTTCTCATGTTGGTAAAATGAGAACCCATTGTTGGGGGAATATGCTGACTATGTAAACTGGTTAGAGAAAGCTGTAAAGCACTATAAAGCACTATAAAAGTCTAAGTGCTACTGCAGAAGCAATGAATTAAGTTGGCATTATCTATATTCCTTTATGTTTCTTTTGATTATGGTTTCAAAACCATTTCTCTGGGCCCAAATATCAAACACTTGATGAGTTAAGTAGGCATAAATAAGATATTTAATGGGCTGCACTCATTAGAGGGGTTTTAATTAGAGTTGTGTTGAACCAACTTCCATGCAGATATTTAATTGTTGTCCCACAATTATATAAGTTGACTATGAATAATTGCAGCAGGAAACAAGCTAATCATTTTTATTTAGAGGTCTAAACAAAGACTACCTCAGAAGCAGGATCATAGTACACATCAAATCATGACATCATCTTAATATAAATAGCATATGTGCATTGAGTTTATCTTCTAATTTTCTTTCAAGGAGCTTAACACCAACTTAATTTGGATTACTTTATTTTGTTGTTAGAATTATCATTTATTTATTTATTTATTTATTTATTTGTCAAAAGCTTACAATATAACAGGAACAAGAATAAACATAAGTTTAAATACAAGAAATAGGAACTAATAATTGGGAACAATAGGACAGGGACGGTAGGCACGACTGTGCACTTATTCAGAATTATCATGAGGTAGCCTCAGTATAAGGCACTGTAATTGTGCTGAACAATACGAGCTCTATACTGTATCTTGAAGAAGCACTTTTATAGTTTATTGTTTATAAACTCTCTGAGGAATAAACATTCATGCTGAAAAAGTATGATTGTGATATATTAGTGTACCCTGTTGAAAACCAAAACAAACTGTAAATTTAGGTGACAGCAGACTGAACTTTAAAAAGGCAATACTTCTTTGATAAAACCAATCAAATAAAACTATAGAAGTCCTCAAAGCAGAGTAGAGTGGAGTGGGAGAACTGTAAAAGCTATTCTCAATGATTTTCCATAATTCTGACAATGTTGTGTTCTCCTTCAGAGAGCAGCAGTGACATTATGTGCCAAAAGAACGTTGTTTAAAGTTCAACATCATTGATTTGTTCTCCACCAACTGCTTCTGTGCTTGCTTGTTAGCGGCAACATTCATGTCAGAAAATATAATTGTTCCTTTTAAACATTGACTATGATAAAAATATACTCAAGAAAAAACTAATCACGATTATATAAGCTTGGAATACAAAAATGTTAACCTTCACCCCATATCTTCCTGGTTTCAGGTTGGGACAAATGCATCAGTGCATCAATAATGGGTAATCTTTACAATTTGGGACAACATAAAAAAATAGAACTCAGACAGTTTTTCCTCTTCCAGAGTCAATATCAATGTGTCATATCAATGTGTCATATCAATTTTGACATGAGTGTCAAAAAATATTGAATTCTATAATAAGATAGAAACTGACTTATAGATGTAAGCAAAATATGATAAAATATCAAGACATCCTTCCTTCCTTCCTATTTGAGTAAGTATTATAGCACTCAAAGACCTTTGTGTGTGTATCAACAAGAAGACTGCTAATACCCACCTTACTATTTACATACCTACCTCTGTCACTAGTTGTGACTTTGAATCATGATAGTTTAGACATCTAGTTCTACCAATAGAAGAATATTTGTAGCTCAGGGTTGAACATGAGATTTCTGATACTCTCTGAATTAACCCCAGAGAGTACTAAGGACCCTACACATCTATTTCTCTAGCAAAACTATGTGACATTTTGCGCATTGTGGGTGTGGTTTCCATCTTTTGAACTCTTTTTTTCATACTTCTATATAGCCAAATTGGATCTCAAATAATTTTAATACAATCTTAAGTTAATTATTTCAAATCAAATTGAACTAAGTTGTGTTGAGTTGAGAAGTGCTTGAAGTAAAACATTTGACTCACCCTCAGAAGGTTTCAGATCAAATTAATTACATTTCTTTTCCAAACATTTTTGGAAGCAAGTGACGGGAAATACATTTCTTCAGGAAAACCTGTATCATTACTATCAGAGTAGAAAGTACTGCATGGATGATGAAGTGGTTTGTACAGTATAAATCAGCCTCACTATAATAAGGTATAGCAAAAGCTGAACTTTTAAGAACTATAGCACTATACAGGACAGGAGATAACAGGCAACGTGTTTCCTTCATGGATTTATTATCTCTGAATTTTTAGTACCGAACACAGATATCTGAAAAACTTTCAAAGGTTTGAAATTTTCAAGAGCTAACATGAGGTTTTTTAAAAAAAATCTCAGTGAGAAAGCATTATTCTCCACTGTATTTGTACAATTCATTGAGTGCTTGTGACTGACTTCTGGATAGAAATAAAGCAGGGTGAAAATCTCCTGCAATTTAAAACATTTCTGTAGAAACTTGGTTTCATTTGGGATTGTTTAAATCTAAAAGTAAATCCTTGGTCTCATTTGAGATTGCATGGAAAAGCATGTGTCCAAAGGACAGGAAAAGGAAGCGGGGCATCAGAAGGTGGGACCTTCTTCTATAAGAGGAAAAAGCCAAGTGGGTTATGATTGAAGGGAGGGGGGAAATTTTGTTGTGTATCCCAAAAGCAAACCCTAGGATTTTATGTAATTGTGAATTTAGGTAGTTAGAAAGTTGTGAAGTTGTGAAGTAATAGGAGCACCAATACTTGCCTGCAGAACAGCAGCAAGTCCTCCTGGATTTGAGCTCTTCCAAATTCGAAAACCTAGGCCTGAGTAAGGAGTGCCAGTACTTGTCTGTTGGAGCAGAACGTTCTCCCAGACTGTCTTTTTGGGGGATAGTAAGTCTTCACAGACTGTTTTTCCCCCAGTCCAAAAACTGTGGTCTGAGAATTCCCTCTGAGGGGAGTGCATATACTTTGTAAGGGAACCAAAGTCTCCCCAAAGTCTTGCACATTTTTGTCTGCAAACTGATAGCCTGCTGACCCAACTAAGCCACAGTGTGAAATCCCACATCTGAGGGGGAAATGTGGGAAGCTGTAGTTCAAGGGTCCTGAATGAAACCCTCCTGGGTGAGTTAATGGAGGCTTGGGATGAATGGCAGATGCTGGTCCTACCTGGTAGAGAACAAAAACTAAAATAATATGTAAAAAAAGGGCTTTGCTGAGGGATGACACAGGAAGACCTAACTGGATAAATAAAGATACTTAAAAGGAAAGGGCAGTATAAAAACAGGATCACATGGGGTTTTTTTTTGTTTGTTTGTTTGTCTCTTTCTCTGTCTGTTATGTAACCGCATGGTTTGTTCCTTAAGATTTGTGCCTTCCCTAATTTGAACTGAGATTTATGGTGGGAATGATCAATGTGTGTGTTAACCTTAGTGTTCCGGACTAGCAGGCTCGTAGCCTGCAAATCTGATTGGCCCGCTGAAAGCCGATCGTGATTGGTCGCCATAGTCTGATGCGATTGGCCAGTAAACGGGCTGCCGCGATTGGCCCTGCCAAGAGCGGCAAACTCAAATCGCCTTCATTGGCTGCCTAGCCACAGCCAGCCCTATATAAGGGGCAGCTGCGGCTGGGGTTAGTTGCTCAGATCTGAAGTCACAAATAAAGAGCTTTAGTTACTATCTGAGTCTTGCCTCCGTTCTTGAACCGTCCTCCCAGATTTAACACTGGCAACGAGGATGGGATGTGGAGGCAACGAAAGCTATTGAAATTGAGCTAGCCGAAGGAGCACGTGGCTGACAGAGCGCAACGATGGCGACATGGCCAGCAGCGCTATACCACCCGCACCATTCGATCCAGCTAGCGAAGATTGGGACTCATACTTGGACAGATTTCAAATGTTCCTGGAGTCCAACAACCTCAAAGATGCCACGCCCAGCAAGAAACGAGCTGTTTTTCTAACCCATTGCAGACCAGCCGTTTTTAAGATGGCTGAAGCCTTAGCCAAGCCAGCTAACGTTAAAACCATGGATTGGGACACCCTTGCTCCCATCCTGCGCAACCATTACGCCCCAGCCATGCCAACTCTCATTTGCAGGCATGAGTTCTACCAGAGGGACCAACGTGAAGGTGAGAGCGTTGGGGATTTTGTGGCAGACCTGAGGAACCTGGGTGGTTTGTGTGGCTTCGCCAACCTCAAAGAAGCCATGAGAGATCGCATCGTCCTTGGCCTCAGAGACCCCACCGTCCAGAGCAAGATCATGGCCAAGGGGGACATCTCGCTTGCAGATGCCATAGCAGACACCACAGCAGCCGAAGCTGCTCGTAAATCGGCAGCACGAATGCGTCGAACCAGCGGGACCAACCGCCAACCCACCTACGATGCTGGGAAACCTTCAGACAAGTACACATCAACCACCCATCACGAAGACGTCGAGTCATCCTCAGACAGCGAGGAAGAAGTCGTCCACAGGCTCTGGTCAGAACGTGAGCAACGGGACCAGCGGGGTCGCAAGTCCAACTACCAATGTGCTGGATGTGGGGGGAACCACCCCCAATCCGAATGCAGATTCTTAGACGCCATATGCCATTTTTGTGAGAAACGGGGACACATCACGAAGGTATGCAGAAACAAGAGAAATTCCAGCCCCAGACGGAGAGGGAGCAGCCCAAAGAAAAACGATGGCAATGCCACCACGCAGAGGGACCGCCCTAGCAACCAGAGGAACCGGTACAGCAGACCCTGAAGGTTTAACGACGCCCCCAGACGAGAGGAGGCTCATCAAACCATCACCATCGGCCACGCTTCATCACTTGACGCTAAAAAGATCCAAGTAGAGGTCACGACTGGAAACAAACCATGCAACATGGAAGTCGACTCTGGGTCATCTCTATCCATGGTATCCTGGAGAACACTCAAGCAGCTAATCCCCAACATCTGACGCCAAGACCTCAGCAGTCAGAGACTCATACTAAAAGACTATCAAGGCAACCGGATTCCAGTCGCAGGTACCCGCCATGTGCAGGTTTCATTCAAGGGACATAAGGCAATTCTACCACTCACCATCGTAGACCGAGACCGGCCAAGTCTATTGGGTCTTCAGTGGTTCGCGCCATTAGGAATCGGAATGGCTGGCATCCATCATACTGAAGACAATGACTGGGAGGCAGCTCTCGTCCATGACTTTCGAGAAGTGTTCAACGAAAGCCTAGGCAAGTACAAGGGGTCCCCTATTTCATTTAATCTTCGCCCCGACATAGCACCCATTCGTCTAAAGCCACGCCGAGTTCCCTTTGCTCTTAAATCCAAAATTGACGAGCAACTGGACAAATTAATTGCGCAAAGCATGTTACAACCTATTGACCACACCAATTGTCACCCCCATAAAACCTGACAGGTCCATAAGAATCTGCGGTGACTATAAGGCCACCCTCAATCACGCACTACAGCAGAGCGCCTACCCAGTGCCAGTTGTTCAACATCTCCTGCATTCACTTGGGGGTGGCAAAATATTCGCAAAATTAGATCTGGCCCAAGCGTATCAACAGCTACCAGTTGATCCCGAGACTGCAGAAGCCCAAACTATAGTCACACATCGTGGTGCATTCAAATGCAACAGGCTCCAGTTTGGTGTAAGCGTAGCCCCAGGCATCTTTCAAAGCCTGATGGAGAGACTATTACAAGGGATAGAAGGGGTCGTGCCCTATTTTGATGATGTATTAATAGCAGCACCCACAAAAAACCAATTAGAAAAACGTCTCAGAACAGTCCTACAGAGGTTCAAAAACACTGGCCTCAAGGTTAAGAAGGAAAAGTGCCAGCTTTGCACAGAAAGGGTGGAGTTTCTTGGCTACCTCCTTGACAAGCAAGGAATCCACCCCACAGAAAAAAAATTGGCAGCTATCAAAAACGCCCCAAGACCCAAAAACAAAACCGACCTCCAAGCCTTCCTGGGATTTATTAACTTTTATAACATCTTCCTACCCCAGAAGGCGACTGTTGCTGAGCCCCTCCATAGACTACTCGATAAAAGGGCATCCTGGATTTGGGGACGTCGGGAGGAACATGCCTCCCAGCAAGTAAAAGACCTCCTTACCTCAAAGGCAGTACTAATTCAGTATAACGAGACACTACCTTTGACTGTCACGTGTGATGCCTCACCATTTGGGGTAGGGGCCATCCTGAGCCACGTCCTACCAAATGGCTCAGAAGCACCAATTGCATTGTTTTCACGAACTCTATCAAAAACAGAAAGAAACTATAGCCAATTAGATAAGGAAGCCCTTGCTATTGTCTCTGCAATAAAACGATTTCATGAATATGTTTATGGGAGACCGTTTTCTATTATAACGGACCATAAGCCATTACTTGGGATCCTGGTGGGCGACAAACCTACTCCACACATTCTCTCCCCCAGAATGACGTGATGGTCAGAATTTCTCGCTGCCTACGACTCTCAATTAAAATACTGCCCCGGGAAATCTATTCCCCACGCAGATGCCTTGAGCCGCTCACCACTACCCGAGCCACAGGAAGACCCAGCTCCCACACTCCCGGTACTGCAAATAGAGACAATGCCATCGCCTCCACTAACGGCTCAAGACATCGCCTCTGAAACCAGAAGAGACTCTTGTTTGGCACGAGTTCTTGGCTGGGTGGAGAGGGGATGGCCAGATTACGACACTAAGGAACTGTTTAAGCCGTTTAAAAACAGACAAACAGAACTTTTTTCACAAAAAGGGTGCGTTTTGTAGGGAGACCAAGTTGTTGTACCAACTAAGTTACAAAAAAGGGTCTTGCAAATGCTACACGATGGACACCCGGGCATTGTGCGTATGAAAGCGCTGGCAAGAAGTTATGCCTGGTGGCCTGGTATAGATAAACAAATCGAAACCTGGGTCGCCTCTTGTAACAAATGCCAGGAGAACCACTCAGCGCCACCTAAAGCCCCACCAACAGAATGGGAAACACCCAGGGGTCCTTGGTCTCGCATTCATATTGACTTTGCGGGACCTACAAGAGGCCACACCTTCTTAATAACTGTTGATGCCTACTCAAACTGGCTTGAGGTCAATAAAATGAAAGCAACCACTACTGAGGCGGTCATTAAAAAACTGAACAGACTCTTCGCCACACACGGGTTACCAGATGTCCTGGTCTCTGACAATGGGCCCCAATTTACTGCCTTAGCCTTTGAACAGTATTTAGCGGAACGGGGCATCCGACACTCACTCACATCGCCGGCTCATCCTGCAGCGAATGGCCGGGGTGAACGAATAGTTCAGTTTACAAAGAAAACCCTGCAGAAAATGGATCAAGGCAACATCCACGACAAAGTCACTAGAATGCTGCTCCTGCAACACATCACACCAAACAGCACGACCAACAAGAGCCCAGCTGAACTCCTGATGGCCAGGAAACTCAGATCGCCTCTAGATTGCTTGCACCCTGCCTTACACCCCGGAAAAGCCCCTGGGTTCCAGCAGCAAGCACCGTGTTTTCAAGGTAGGAGACCTTGTTTTCGCAAAAATTTTTTCTGGGGATCCCCTTTGGATTCCTGCCCAGGTAACTCAAGTTACGGGTCCCCGCTCCTACCGTCTACTCACCACTGATGGCAGACCATGGAAACGCCATATTGACCAACTGCGCTCCAGACTAACCACATCTTCCAACCCTGACCCTAACTTTGACACTGTGGGGGGAGGGGAAGCAGCAAACTCAGAATTAGAACCAACACCTGTTTATTCCGAGCTAACACCGAGATCACCGCACCATGGTTGGCAACACTCACCAGCTGCTACTGAGACTGGACAGTCAAATGCTTCGCCAAGAAGCAGCAACCAGGCAGGTTCAGCGAGCCCCGGGAGCCATGGCAGTAACAGCGAGGCTGAGGACTCCATCACCCCGGGAGCACCAGAGGAGAGCCCTAACCATGACACCGGTTCACCGTTCCTGTTTGATCCAGCAAGCAGTCCATCTGAACCCGGGTTTGAACAGGGTCAAGCGGAACTGCGTAAGTCAGGCAGACAGGTGCGAAGACCTGCCTACCTGTGAGACTATATTACTCCACCCCTTAAACGGAACCGAGAGGGGAGGGGTGTTCCAGACTAGCAGGCTCGTAGCCTGCAAATCTGATTGGCCCGCTGAAAGCCGATCATGATTGGTCGCCATAGTCTGATGCGATTGGCCAGTAAACGGGCTGCCGCGATTGGCCCTGCCAAGAGCGGCAAACTCAAATCGCCTTCATTGGCTGCCTAGCTGCAGCCAGCCCTATATAAGGGGCTGCTGTGGCTGGGGTTAGTTGCTCAGAGCTGAAGTCACAAATAAAGAGCTTTAGTTACTATCTGAGTCTTGCCTCCGTTCTTGAACCGTCCTCCCAGATATAACACTTAGAGTTTTGTTTTCCTCTCTTTGTACTCCTTGTGTGTGTGTGTGTCTTAAGTGTCTCTGATCCTTCAGATATGAATTTTAAATTGTTAAAAAAAGAGTTGGAAGCACTGAGAGGAAAATAAAATGTCTTCACCTAGTTTGGTCTGCCCAACTAGACTGATGAAGAACAGAGCTCAATTTTATTTCCTCTCTGTGCTTTTAAGAAAAGCCCAAGGTTACTAGTGAATGTTTTAAGTTCATTTACAAGAAAAATTTCATCCTTGATTTACTGTGTGTTTAAATGATTTTACCTGATCATTTTTTTCCTGAAGGATGTGAATCTAGTTTTGTCTCCATTTTGTTGAAACTGATTTATCTGTTTAGTAACTGAAATACTGATGTCTTTTCCCACTTCAAACCCTGCCTGCAAGGTATCTACCCTCCCACTATCTCTAATCCTTTTACAACGCCTTTCCTGGTAGAATTATCAGTGAAGGGGGGAGAACCTTGTTCTTATGTCTTTCAGCCCTGCAACATGTGGAAGCAGATGCTGCCCTCCCCAGAAGAGACATTCTATCCATCGGAGCCAAAGAATTGGGTTTGGATCCAGTCCTCCACTGAAAGTTATCACAGCAACCAGAGTGGAGAAGACCTTCCCAAGCCTGACGACCCTTATCACTAAACCAAGCCTAATGTCACCCAGAGCTATGAAGGACAGGATTCTGAGATGGAGCAGTAAAAGACTAAAAAATATTTTTAATCCCCAGAAGACAGTTAGAAAGATTATGGGGGGGAGGGTCGAAATTCATTGTAATGTTTTCTTTTTTGTATCATTTATATTGTAACCAGTTTAATGTACTCATGTAAAAATTGTATTTGAGAGTGGCTGGCCCAGAAAGTTCTGAACACCTTGGACATCTGTCTGGTGGGAGGGAAAATTGTCCAGCATGTTTGTATTGTCTGTATTATAAAAGTAGCTGCATACATAAGCATACACAGACACACCATTCAGAATTAGACAGAAGTAATACCCTTCATATACCTCCACACAAAGCTGCTCCCAGCTTATTTTTTTGCTGCTCCTAAGGTTCCTTTTTTGTGTTATTGTTTTTAGTTTTTTATTTTTTGCTGCTCTGTGGCATTAAGGACTCCTCGGGCAATTCCCTCACTTGAAGAGATAGCAGAAAAGAGATTTACAAATCCCAAACCCTGACTGTGACTCACAAATGATGCTGCCCAGTAAAGCAGGATATGTTGCACTCACCCGTCTCCTAGAAAAATGAAATATCCTAGGAAATATTAAAAAGGCAGAATATTTCCCCTAAAAAGGAAATAGAAACTCAGAGAGGGTCACCCCCCCACACACCTTTTTTAATGAGTGGGCCATTAAGGCCTGGGCCAGAGTATTCTACATGACAAAGGCCTCTACCCACCTCACCACCTGGCCTGGGAAGATTGCATCAGCCAGCACTCAAGTGAAGCCATGTGGTCCAGACAAAGCCTACAAAGTTAGCTAAGACCCCTGCCCCTGGAGTCTGACAGCCAATGGGATATATTTCTTACACAGGAACAGGAAACACTAAGGTGGGGCCCAAAGAGGTTATATAACTAAGGGTGTCTCAGCATCTTGGCCCTTCTTTTCCTTCACCCAACATTGAAGCATGTGATAGCCCTTTTCACTACAGAGCTCCAAACCACGGGTCCTGTCCACCATTAAACTTCCTTTCCAAACAGCCTCCATGTTTCCAGTGTTTTTCCCCCACTTGGAACTGAACCCAGAAGGATATTTCTTCCAACAGAAGAAATATTCTTGGTTCGTTCCCCAGCTGAGACACAATCACAAGCACTAAGTAGAAATAGACTCAGAAGCAAGCTGCCAGAAAGCAGAATCCTTTAATTCAGGAAGGCAAGAAGAAGTAGTGACACAGCTCAAGTGTTCCTGGCTAGCAAGCAAAATTTGGAGTGTGGCTCTGAGCCTTTTATGCTTAATTCCCCTTTGAAGTTCCTACAGCTCGATGGGTTTTGATGGGTTTCTGAATGCTTTTCCTGTTCTAGGGGTTAATCCTATCAGGCAGGCCTGAAAAGGGAGTTCTGGTGTGCCTTAGTGAGTTATTTTTAGCCTGATTCCACTTATCTTTCTTACTTTACTTAAGTGTTCCTTTCAGCTGTTGCTTTTGCCTGGGGTTTGAATTTCTTAAAGGGGAAGGACTGTTTTAAGACTTTGGGCATTGTTTTAGTGGTTCCTCGCACTGTCCTTTTGGAATGTACATCCCACAGGCATGCTTCTTCCCATATTGAGTGGTAGGAGCAACCAGTGAAGCTTTGGGTAGTAACAGGATTAATAACAGGAAAAAACAACATTAATGATAGTAGCTTCTGTCCTCTCCAACAAGAAAATAAGTTTCAAAATACATTAAATTTAAAAATACATTTGCAAGTGTCCTGAAAGTAAGGTAAAAAAGAGAAGCCCATTTTGCAAGGCAGATTTCAAGATAGTATTAAATGAAAAACAAGGACTCAAAACACAGCATCCCAAGGAACCAGTGCAAAGATCTAAAAAACTACAAGAAGTAAAATGCACAATGCTGGAAAGATATGGAAATAAGACCAGGGAGAGATCACCACATGTGGATGAGAATTAACTTAAACAAACCCATTTCAAGATGCAAAGAACTTGAGTCCAGAACTTTGACAGAAGCATTTCAATAAAGGAATTTCATAATGATCTCAGCAGGGATCAGGATTGCTCAAAATAAAATAAAAAAGTCTTCAAATACTGCAGTCTGTTTTGAATTCATCCTATAGTAGGCAACTACAGTGTAGAGACTATTTTGCAGGAACATGATCCTCTTAGGAAAATAGGGGATGTGAATTATTTTCAATGATGAAGACTTTCTTAAAAATTAATGCATATAATGCTTAGAGTGAAACCTTTTTTCTATTATAGAAATAAAATAAGGGTTGGTAAGTTTTTTTTTTTTTTGGTAAAACAATGTTTACAAAGCTTGTTTATTCATATCATAAACCTCACTCAGCCCCATCTCTATTGCAAATCAGTTTTCCCTAAGCACTTATTTGGAGCATTTCCATTATGCAGTGCATAAAATAAGCATGATAACCCTTCATATGTTGGCATCTTTTATGTCAAGGAATAGCTCATGGTGCTTTGCAGGGAAGGACCTGACTTTGAAAACTGTTAATCATAACATAGTGATATAATTTATATTGTATTTGTCATTCTGCCCTCTAGTCCTCTTTATGTTATACTTCATTTCTGCAGAAACATTGCCAAACAAAATTAGCTGTTCTTAATTTCTAGATAAGCAGATGTTCTTTGCCCTATTTTAATACATTCTACCTTTCACTCCCTATAACTTCTGAAAACTTCATATTTAATTTCAGAACTGACATATGCATAGTATTTGGAATTCTTAGCATACAAACTGCACTTTCCTTATGAACCAATATTACACATACATACATACACATGCACCATTAATGAATATTAATTAAACCATCACAAAACATTAATAAAACCCCAGTGAAACAAGAAAAGTTGCAACTCTATTAGTTATCCTTCTTCTATATTACATACTGTGCCTTGGTGAACATGTGTCCATGCCTTCATTGGAAAAAAAAATCCAACCAAGTTTTTAAGAAGAAGAAAGAGTGAGAATTTACATTGTTTACATATTTTTTCTACATTGGTAAAACAATACGATGAATAATTAGCATAGATGTCTCAAAAGGAATGACCATTGATTCTTCCTTCTTTAATCCCTTAATGTACATGAGTGGCACAGTGGCCTAGAGGTGAAGATGCTGGCCTCCCATGCTGAAGGTTGAGAGTTCAATCCTAGGTAGTGGCAGATGTTTCTCTATCAGGGCATAAAGAGACAACAGCTACTGCAAGCTCCACACAGGTGTCAGGAAAAAGCATCTGGCTAGTAAATACTCAGTTGCATTCAGTTGCCCTGAGTCCACCCTGAATAAAAGGATTAAAAGATTGTAAAATGGGGGGTGGGAGGGAATCCTTAATATACATAGCAGACTAGAGATGGAAAGATAGACACTAGGTAAAACCTTTATTCTAACAGAGAAAGAATTTTTTAATGGATTCAGATAATGTATCCAACAGTGAACAAGTTGATAGAAAAATTATTTTAAGGCACCTTTGTGCAGAGTATACACTTCAAATCAGATTTTTAATTTAAAAAATCAGGTTATTAATTAATTAAGCCATTGTATAGTAGCTATTTTCTTAAAACTGGAGTTTTGGTTCTAGGAGAAATAAAGGTTAATTGATAGACTGTTTAGGCAAAATAATACAAATTGAAATTATACCAAAAAGAATCGCTGATCAATATATGCTGAGGCATTACATTACTTTCAATCAGTTCAGTTCAAATTTTTATTAATTAATTTAGAAATGAATTCTGACCTTATTAAATCTTTAGATAGCATAATGATTTATATTTTTAAAAAATAGTAGAGAGATCAAATTACAATATTAATAGCTTATATTATTTATTTATTAATCTAATTTATATTCTGAAATGGATTATTAGAAGAATTTGTCTCAAATATCCAATTATGATGACAATATATTAAATGAAAAAGGACAGAATATTTGACTTTTAAATTGTTCGCCATTTGTCTTATCATAGGCCCATCAAAATGAGGTTAAAAGAAATAAAATAAAGAATATTCTCTGTATAATGTTCTTCAGTAGTTCCTGTCCCACACTAGTTTTAGGTTTTAGTATATAATAAACTGCAATAACTATTTTCCTCTTGAGTTTCCTTCTGAGGAAAGTTTTGGAAATCCCAATGTAAAAATAAGAAATCCCAATGGAAATTAGAAATAATATCAAAGGACACTATGTATGAAATAATAAAAGAATTTCAGTACAGCTCATTTACAATTAAAGTCAATAATAATATAATGATATACATGTAGTATTTTTAAATTTAGAAATGTGACTCTGATTTAGGTTGAAATGAATTTAATTTTGCTTAAATGATGCTTATTACCAGTAAGGAAGACTCCAAGGTTGAAATGTGATTGGCAGCTAGTTACAGTCCAAGAATGATTAGATTTAATACTTTCTCTTGTAACATAGGTGCTGTTTTCTAAATAACCCACTTTTAATTTTAAGTATCCTTTTTAAAATGTTTGTTTAAATAACTGTGCTGATATTTTTAAATATAGTAAAATATATTTGATTTGCTCTTATTTTTTATTGTCACTGATATTTGGAGGAAGAATGCCTTTGAAATATTTGTGCATATGTGCTTTTCCTGGAGACAACTTGCCATCTCTAGCTTTCATTATCAAACATTTGAAAATTAGGAGAATGAAACATTTCCTCTTAATTATGAACATGAACATACTGTAGGGGTTTACTTCTTATCAAAGTGCTGAAATAATATTAAAATGTCATAACATAAACCCCAGCCTTGTATGCTTGCTTCTCAACACTGAACACAAGTGCATAATTCATGGGCTTTGCATTGTGACATCACATACACATTAAACTCCTAATCCCCCTTGCCCAATCTAGAAATTTCAGGGAACTTGAACCAGGGCAGTTTAAGTCCAACCGATTAACAATAATGGTCCCCTTGACCCTTCCATTGCTTAACTGATAAAGCATTAAGACCTAATGTACTGAAAACGAAAGTTAAGTGTGATAATAAAAAAGTTAAGGACATGATAGCTAGGGAAAAAGAAAAGACCTCTGTGCTGCTGCCTTTCCTTGGTGCCCTAAGCACATTTTTCTTTTATTTAAAGGTAGGGTTGATATGAATGCTAAAGCGTCATACAGTTCATGTAAAGGGAACAATATTGCAAGTATTTTTTAAGACAGCCAGAGTCACTTCACATACTTTAAATTTCACGTTGTACATTGTGGGCCCTTGGCAAGAATGATCAACCTGCTGAACAAGCTCTGAAATATACATCTGCTGACAGGTATTCACTCCTTCTGGATGGTTCCATCAAGATTAGCAATATCCTTTCTTGTCTGCCTAACAATCAGCAACTGAATTAGAAATGAGAAATTCTCTGTCGCTATATGTTTCCTTCGCTGGTATTGCTTCTGTCTAGCTGCTTTTGGTTTATCTGCTTTGTTTGCAGCATGCATGGAATCAGGAAAGATTGCTTGAATCCAGTAAATAGACACATTGGAAAGTTCTGAGGCTACTTGATTCTCTACAAGGATTATGTTTACAAAAGAAGCTACGTGATGGAAGTCAATTGTATGCATTCTTACCTGAACCAACTTTCAAGGTAAATGATTTAGACTAGAGAATAAACCATGAATGCCGCTCTTAAATATGGCAACACTCCTCTCTTAAACAATAGTAATTAATCTCTAAGTTGAAAAAAAGAAGACTGCATAGAAAAGTAAGTATCTAATAACATCGCTCCACTTTAATTCTTTTTAGAGGCTTATCATTCAAACCCATATCTTTGTTAGTGACAGTATTCATGTATCACTACACTGCATTCAAAGTTTCCACTAAAAAAGCCAAAAAAAACCCTTCCTTATTTCAAAGCTTAAGAATCAGAGACTTTTTAACAGGCTAGGGGAAAAATAAAGACTTTCACTTAATGCTTGTAATTAAAATAAAGAAAAGCTGGCCTTCAAAAGAATATCACCAATCGATTTTTGGTAGGTAGCACAGCAGCAGTGGCAATGGAACTTGCAGTGACGCAGAGGCATTGGAAGTGCCCAGCAGTGCATCTTCTGGTGTAGTGGCAGCAGTGGTTAATTTATTGATTGTTTTTTAAAAAACCAAAATGATGGACCTTGCAGGGCAGTTTGATGGGCTACATGCATCCTACAAGATGTGTGTTGTGCAAGCCTGATTTAGAGAAAGCATATGATAAATTGAATAGTCTTGAATTGTGGAATGTTGTACCCAAAATTATATTGGAGGTTGGTTCTGGAATGTGATAATAGTGATAGAAATAGTACATTAGAAGAAATAGAATAAATAACAGGTGTCAGTGCTGAATAGGGATGTGTGACTACCAGGTAGTCCTTGACTTACCATAATAGTTTGTAATAGTTTAGTAATAATAGTTCAGTGACTATTCAAAGTTACAATGGCATTGTTTCAGCATCCTCATGGACATGTGACCAAAATTCAAATGTTTGGCAACTGAATTTCATATTCATGACACTTACAGTGCCTCAAGGGAATACGATCACCTTTTGCAACCTTCTGACAAGCAAAGTCAATTGGAAAGCCAAATTCTCTTAACAAGCATGTTACTAATTTAACAACTGCAGTGATTCACTTAATGAAGGTGGAAAGAAAGGTTGTAAAATGGGGCAAACCTCACTTAACAACTGGCTTACTTAGCAACATAAATTTTGGGTTTGACTGTGGCTGTAAGTTGATGACTACCTGTACTGTGCTTCTGTTGAATGATGTATGCAGTTGAAATCTCAAGCATAACAAAGAGAGTTCAAGATTTCCAATTGCAGATCACTATTAAAATATGCAAAAATGGCCACAATAACCCCTCTTCACATGGTCCCCAAACAAAGTCTTCCATTGTATGGTTTATGGAACTCCCGAGGAGTGTAATCAATGCACCACAATCAACTTTTCTTGGATTCAGTCAAATTGTAGAACCAAATTAACCTTTCTCAGTCAACAAGCTTGTTTTATCTATATCACAGATCCAATTTGTCCTGTTATCTGATAATAGTTATAACATATTGTAATATTTCAATGCTAAATCTCACCCAGAAAGAGGAATTATATGTTAAAATATCATACATATTAGTATATAGTTAATAGTAATAAAATAAAGCCTTTAATTCATTTTGATTGCTGAATAATGAAGTCAGAAAACAATCTATTCTATAAACATCCAACTGCAGTTTGAAGAAAAGTTTTTATGCAGGTGGTAGAACCTAGCTGTCCTTGGATTCATGAGCAAAGGAGAGACAGACCTCATTATCAAGATTGTCCTGGGAGAAGTGAAGAACCAGCCACCTTTCCATAAGATTCTATCTTTTCTATCAATTTTGATGCTATTTCTAGTGGGTCTTCTAAAATGAAAACAAGATCATCTGCAAATGCTTGCAATTTAAATTCTTCCTTTTTAATTTTCATCCCTTTTATATTCTTTTCATCTCTAATATTTCTATTTAGCACTTCCAAGGTTAACACAAACAACAGAGGTGATAGTGAGCACCCTTGTCTTGTTCCTTTTCTTATATCAATAGAGTCTGTCAGTTCTCCTTCTATCATTACCTTTGCCGTTTGCTATATAGCTTCTATTGTTTGAATAATTTTTTAGCAAAGCCCATCTGTTCCAGCAGTAATAACATGAATCACCAATTCACCTTATCAAATGCCTTCTGTGCATCTAAACATATCAAAGCCATTTGTTTATCAGGATGTGCCTCATAGTATTCCAAAGATTACTCTCATGTTGTCTTTAATTTGTCTCTTTGGCAGAAATCCATTTTATCCATGAATAAAATTGTTTAAATATTTTTTAAGTCTTTCTACCAATATTGAAGCAAAAATTTTATAATCTGCATTTAGTAAGGAAATAGGTCTATAGTTCTTGATTTGTAATGGATCAGCCTCCTCTTTTGGGACAAGTGTAATATAAGCTTCTGACCATGATTTAGGTATCTTCTTCTTTAACATAATTTCATTCATAACTTCTAGCAATGGAAGGTTCAACGGTTCTTGTAATGTTTTGAAATTTCTGCCGGAAGTCCATCTGGGCCTGGTGCCTTTCCATTATTTTGCTTCTTGAGTGCTTGCTTTGTAACATTGTTTCAATCTCTTTAGGTATCTGGGGTAGATTAGCATTCTGTAAATACTGTTTAACTCTTTCCTCATCAATATTCTCTTGTGTGTATAGTTTCCCATAATAGTCTCATATGATTTCCTTCTTCTCTTTACTACCATAGCAAACTTGGCCTTGGTCATTGAGAAGGCAGAGCTGGCGTTGCAATGATACGGCATGCGATCTTGGAGGTCTGAGATCGCTGCCGATATCTTTGCTCCTGGATGGTCCAAGTGGATCTAAACTGTCCCAAAGAGATGGTGAATGTAAAGAGCACGTCCTGTCAATCCCAGGGATACCGCAAAGTCCCTGGTAGATCCAGGAGAAGCTCTTTTTGCCAGCGACAAAGAGGCAGCCATTAAAGCTGCTGAAGTTGGGACAACTCTGAAACGAAAGAGAATGGAAAGAGTGTGCTGGTTTGATGAGAACTTTTTCTTTATTCTAAGATTTGAAAGGACACCCTAAGGAAAAGAAAGAATCTGTAAAAGTTTTGACAGAAGTGACTAAGCGACGATTTTAAACAGGAATATATATTTTTTCTCATTGCTAAGGACAAAGAAGAAGATCTAGATGGACGTTAAATAATACTATTTTAAAGGAAAAAGACTTCACCCAGTGGATGGAGAAAGAACTGGCTTTTTTCTTTAGAGAAAACAAAAAAGAAGATACATCAATCCAGAACGTATGGGATACAGTAAAGGCATATGCCAAAGTCTTGATAATAGACTATACAAGGAAAAGAAACACCATGAAAAGATTAGCCTCTAAGGCATTAGAGGATGAGTATAAAGGACTTGAAAAAGAGCTACAGAAAATGCCACAGAAAAAGGACATTAAGTTAAAAATGGATATAACCAAACATAAAATGGGTCTAATAGAAAAAGAAGAACTAGCACCGAAAATTAGAGGTGCTAAACAGAACTACTTTGAAGATGCAAATAAACCAGGTAGATGGTTAGCATATAAATTGAGAAAGGAGAAAGAATCAAGAAAAATATTGCAATTAATAGATGAAAAAAAATGTGGTTGTAACTATGTAGGTACCATAATTTGAATTTTACTATTTAGGTTGTCTCAGCTATTGCAGAGATTAGTGAGATATTATTTTGTGAATCATGATTACAGTAAGTTATTTCACTAAAATTACTTGAAAAAAGAAATACCAACTCTGCATGAGGGATCACTTGTTCTTTTTGGGGAGCATTCTAACTGGAAATCTAGAAAAAAATCTCTGGGTAATTTAGAAAGAAACTCACAGTCTGTGATTCAGAAATTTCTTCATACTTTTGGAAGAGTAAAAAATAATAATAATCCCCTAATGATTTTGTTGTTGTTTTTCAGCCAATAAGATGAAATCTGCAGAGAAGGAAAAGGTGAGTAGTCAATTTCATTAATATTACTGCATGTGTATGAAATGCCTCCTATAATCTTTTGGTTTTGAAATGGCTTTTCCCTTCCTTCTTCTTCATTCTCTTTCCTTATTTTCTGTAATCAGTTTTGTCCTTGGGTGTGCAGGAGGGTAAAGTGACCTTCAGTGTCATGAAGAAATAGATAAAAGAAGGATTACTATCTAAATGGTGCATCCTGGTTTTTTTTTAAATGTCAGTTGAAGCAGGTCTCTTTCAAACAGCAAAATATCTTACTTTTACTGTTTATGTTTGGAACTCTGATTGTATTCTTTATTCTGCGTCAACACCCCTTCTAATATTTAATGCTGTAGCCGAACAGTGTGTGTGTGTGTGTGTGTGTGTGTGTGTGTGTGTGTGTGCAGAGATCTTGTTTTCCTTGCATGCTACCCTCTCATCCCCCCTTCCGACAGGATTCAGATGACCTGTTATTTGAAGAAACAAACATAACAGATGCTTTAATTTACTTTAAAAGGAGAAAAGCAACCCACTTCTGTTGTGTGGTGGAGGCAAACTTGTTCAGCTGCATAAAAGAAATTTAGAAACTCTGTCCCTTTGAAAGGGAGTACTCATTTTCTGTTCAATGTGAAATATAAATACATTTGTATGAATCATAATGAGTCAACTGGAGCAACAAGAAGAGTTACATCAAGTAACCACAGCAACTGACCCCCATTTACCAACCTTACTGTTTCAGTAACAAGAGAGCAATAATAAATTAAACAGATGCTGCTTCAGAAAGACAAAACTACTTAATTGGTCTTCACTTTCCTGCACTGTAAATAATAAATCACAGTGCTATGAACATGACCTCCCTTTCTGCTATCAGCCTGATCTTTTCCAAGCTGGAGGACCAAAGCTAACAGTATCCATGGTAGCAGTGTCAGCATCTCAGACTTGCAGGTAAAATGCAGACTTCTGGATCAACAGACATAATTTGGGCAGAGCACTAAACATCTGGCTTTTCAGTTGGATCTGTGCAGCAGATCTAGCTATATCACTGTTTTGTTTGAAAAACAAGGGGAATGACAACTAGTTGTCATGATAAAACTAAAGCCAGTCAACATGCCAAATATTTTCAACAGTGAAAGATGGAAGAGGCTTTTTTTTTTTTTTGGTAAACAGATATAAATATTTCAGACAAGGGAAATATGATGGTCAAAGCTGGCCACTTGGTGTATTTTTTATTTTTACAAAAATGCTCCAATGTATTAATAGATACCTTTCTTTTCTCCAGTGATTACCTAGTAGCTTGCAATTAGTAAAAGAAGAAATTCATTTCTATCAAGGAGGTGAAAAAGGATACATCACTCTGGAACATTTATTTTGGGTTGGATAAATCTTCAAAAGGGTTTTCACTTTGGCAAATGTTCAGATGAAGCTGCTTTTTGCAGCTGCTCCATTAAGCTCTTGTGGCCTCAGTTTTGAGAGTGAAGCCCCACTGAAGAAGAAAATGGAATGGAGGCTTTTCTTAAAGTAAAACTTTCAAACCTGGAGCAGGGATATTTAGGGCTATCCATCCAGAAGTCCCATAATCAACATAAATAAAAATGAAATAAGGCTTTGTTCCCATGGCACAACTTCCAATATGATTTTTTTTAAAATCTTCCCCTACAGATCTTGCTTATAGCCTCGGCATGAGTTGAAGATCCCAAAGGTGCTTTTTCAAGAGGCAGTTGGACTTTCTTGTTTTTTCTTTGGAAGACGTTTTGCTTCTCATCCAAGAAGCTTCTTCAGCTCTGACAAGATAGTGGGGAATGGAAGGATTTATATTCCTTGGAGACAGCTGGTCATTTGCATCCTTTCAGAGGGTCCTTTTCCAGAGGAAAAATTGTGGAGTACAGGAACCAGGATCAATACTCGGGTGACCCTGGGGACACAGATAAACCTCCAATGCTTCAATGACCCTCCAAAGGGATGCAAATGACCAGCTGCCTGCAAAGAAAATAAATCCTTCCATTCCTCACTATCCTATCAGAGCTTAAGAAACTTCTTGGATGAGAAGGGAAATATCTTCAAAAGAAAAAAACAAGAAAATTCAGTTCCCTCCTGAAAAAGCAACCTTGGGACAACCATAACCTGGATGACTGAGAATCTCTACAGACCATGAGTTGAAGGGTTTCCAAAGTGGGCAGATTCTACACTGGCTGCATCTTGAGACATCCTGAAATACTTCTATTTGGGAAATTTCAACTTTCATTCAGGAAGATGTCCGAAAGAAGACTTGTCAAGCAACCAATTGCTTTAATTCAGGTAAACTGCATCCCTACTTCATTTCATTGAAGAGAATCATGTCACGGTCTATGTACAAATCTTTTTATCAGGGCAAATCTAAGTTACTTTGCATGGAAGAAACTCCTGGATTTGTATACTACAAGGCTGTGAAATTAAAAATGGAACATAGTTTAAGGAAAAAATGTACAAAAATAGGTACTGTATGTTTTATTTCAATCCTGCCTTTTCATTCAGATATCAAGGCAATATTATTTAGTGCAGGGGTCTTCAAACTTGACAGCTTTAAGACTTATGGACTTCAACTCCCAGAATTCCTCCTCTAGTCATGTTAGCTCAGGAATTCTTTGAGTTGAAGTCCACAAGTCTTAAACTTGCTACACCACCCTCCCGACTACCTTATCCTGTGAAGTTGGTTGGTCTGGAAGAAAAAACCTGGCCCACAATTACCCAGGTATCTTCTGTAGTTGAGAACAGACTAGCAGCTGACTTTCCCAAATGTAAGGACAATATCTTGAGCAAATACTGGCTCTTTACTGGCAAGAAATTACACAGCATGAGGCAGCTATAGAAAAGGCATATTATGAGAGTATCAACTTACTTGTTTCACATAAGGTGAAGATTTCTTCAGGAAGACTGCAGAGCAAAGAAGAATTAAAGTAAAAAAAATGCAGAAAAGGGCAGTGGCAAACCACTTTGGTATTGCTGTCAAGAAAACTGCACGTCCCTATTTATGAAATTACCTCAAGTCAGACTTGTCCCAAAAGAAGTAAGCTTTTTGTTGATGCTACAGAAAATCTTGCCAAAATACAAAGTTAAGGAAATAAACAATAACAGAATATTGATATCTGCAGCTGTTACAATATGGTAAAGAGAATTTCAACAAAGTGACTCAAGAGATCAGGGGCCCTAACTTGGCAACTTTAAGACTTGTGGACTTCCAGAATTCTCCAACCAGTTATGCTTAAAGTCTTAAAGTTGCCAAGTTTAGAGACCTCTGATAGAGATCATCTATTCCGAATTCCTGCTCAGTGCAGAATTGATCATATCATCTCTGACAGATGACATTCAATCTTTGACTGAAAGCCCTTAATAAAGGCAAATTCACTGCTTCCGGTGGCAAGATTTTCATCAGCTGAAAACATTTTTTTAAATCCAGCTTTTCAATTTCATGTTACTGTATAGTTACTTTTGCTTTTTTAATGTTAGTTAAAATTTAGTTAAAATAAATATACTGGATTACAGGAGATGTAATAGATTTTTATTAGACATATTACATATTCATAAATTTAATCATAACTTCATCATACTAACAAGGCAAAAGATTATTTGAACTATATGGGAAAAAAGGAAGGAATGTGATGGCATCAGACTGGCTTTCCTTTTTTCATGAAAGCCTGCTAAATAACCAAGTAGAAGAACATTTTATATGAAGAAATTTGTCAGTAAAACAACTTTCTATCCCACCTTTAACAAACCTGCAGTCCTGAATCACTTGAATGGTCCCTTCAAACAGACTTGGAAAAATAACAACTGCTAGATCTTTCATTTTCACTATCTGTCAGGGAAAATCTAGATGAAAATCTGGATTCTTGCCCAGTGTCTCACTGTGCCTGCAGTATAACTTGCTGGTTCATCTGTTAACCTCAAGGGAAATGAAAACAAGCTTAAAAATAAGATGAAAAATCAGAATATGGAGAGGCTCCCAGGAGAAAATTCAACACAGTTTATGGCAAAGTAATGCCTTCTTACAGTGTAAACTGTTACTTCATTATTTTAGCAACAGTCAGGTATCAAATATAACCTGAGATTGCTGAAAAAAAGTCTTTGAGGCTTTCATTCAAAATTATGAAGCTAAACCTACACTTCCATTAAAGTTTATGCAGAAACTCTGCTATGCTACATATTCTGGAGATGCACTCTTTTTAATTTTAATGATTTATCCTTTATCACACTGACAAAACCGTGCAACAGTCAAATGTCTGTATTAATAAATTCTGACTCTCTGACAAGGTAAAGAGTGGGTTTTTTTTTTCCAAACACACTACAGCCTCTTCTTAAAAAAACCAAAAAACATGCAAGTTAAATCATTGACTCCAGACACAACAGATTATTCTCTGTAGCTTCCTAAACAGTATTGGGCGCTGGGATTCCACGGGACCACTTGGAAGTTCACTAGGACAACTTCTTTATGTTAATGTCTAACACAGACATAAAGATTTGTGTGCTGTTGAATGCCTTCAAAGTGCTTCAAACTGAAAATGGATTCTGTTGTCTTTTAATCAGCCTATTAATTTACTGAAGCTATTCAAGATTAGATTATATTTAGCATCATTTCAAATATTTCCCACTAGAGTCTTTAACAAAATCAAAGTTAGTTTCCTATTTGGTTCTGTCTGATCTAGATTCCATAATTATTTCAAAACTTTACTAGATGCCACCAGGCTTCATTGTTTCCCACATCTGGCCTTGAAAAAGCAAGGATATGGGAATCAGTCAATCTCATTAAAGAAGTGTATCAGATCAGCTGAAGCTGGACTGATAAGTACTTTGGCTTGCCTACCTAGGAAAAACTGGAAACCTTAAGAAAACCTTACTGGTTACAATTTCTACAGCTGAGCCACTTATTGACAAAACTTTTGAGATCAATATTTTTTTGTGCCCAATGGAACAGCAAACACCCAGCTGTGGTTTGAGATAGGAATGGATGATGATGATAAACTACTGGCTGAAAACCTAATTCTTCCCAGTTGGAGTGAACCTTTAGTTTTAATAGTCAATTTTTTCTTCTCTCCAGAAATGGAGTATACAGCAGATCAGTTGGTTTATGAACTTTCTGTACCATTCCTAATTTCTTTAGAGTTTGACTAAGCCAAAGAACTGCTTACTCAAAGAATAAGAAACATGGAATTTCAATACCAAAGTTTACAAGGTTCCCCAACATGGCAGAAATTGTATAACTAATGGCACTTGGGAACCAGCAAGATATCTATAATTTTTACATTTTCCAAGCTGATAATACTATTACTTTAAAGCCAGACATAACCTCTTACCATCTGCAAGGTGGATACTCCAAAACACCATTAAACAAGCATATCTTGTTGTGATGACATTCAAAATGTCTTTTCATATATTACAACATTGTAAACAGGGATATCAGGTCTGCTTATATGCTGCTCCTAATATGTAAATTTCCAGGCAATTGCTGTGGTACCATCTTCTTGAAGATTTGAATCCATTTATCACCTGTGCAAATTCTATAGTGCTGTAATGAAAATAAGGCATAACTGGTTATAGAAATAATCACTTCTGTTTTATTTATCACTTTAGATTTAACACTTGCTTTCTTTTAGACATATCTTTCTTTTAGATGTTATATATTTTAATTCATAGTCTGTAATATTTTAGATTTATACTTACACAAATAATTAATGCATTATCATAGCAATGTTTATCACTTCTTATACATTATTTTATCTTTGTTATGCTAGTATTTTACCTTTTTCTATTTGATTTTACTTTCATAATTTCAATTTTATTTTGCTGGTAATTGACTAAACAGAATACACTATTTCCCCAAAGTTACTTTTTCAAAAGACAACTGGGCTTTCTTGTTTTTCCTTGAAGACCTTTCATTTCTTGAATGAGAAGTGGAAGGTCTTCAAAGAAAAACAAGAAAGTCCAGTTGCCTTCTGAAAAAACAACTTTGGGATCAGCATGACCTGGATGACAGAATCTTCATAGACAGAACACACAATTATATCTCTATTTCTAATCTCTCTCTCTGTATATGTACTTGTAACTGTATCTTGACTGCACAATTCCACCCCTCCTTTTGAACAAAAGAAAAGAAATCCAATTCTCTTCTGCTATCATATTTCTCCTCAGTCATCTTTTCAGTAAAATAAGCATGCAAGGAGTTAGCTGTTTGTTCCTTGTATCTTCCAGAAGTTGCTCCACTCTGTCACTGTTCTTTTTAACTATAGTGCCCAGAACTGGGTACAATATATCAAATGAGTTCTGTCAAGGCAGACTAGAGTAACAGCTATGTCACACTATTGGCTCACATTTACAAGGGAACCCAGATCCCTTGCACATGTACTACTGCCAAATGAGGAGTCCCCATTTTATACTTGTAATTTGCATTATTCCTAAACATATGAAGAATTTTGTATTTCTTTCTACTGAATTTTATCTGATTCATTTCGGCTCACTATTCAAATTGTCTAGATCATTTTGACTCTTCTGTCTTCTCTCTTTCATCTAAAATATTGGCCACCTCTCCCAGCTTGGTATGCCATGTGCAAGCTTCAACAAATGTTTCGTTAATTTCTTCATCCAAATCATTGAAATAGCACAGGGCTTAGAACAGAACCATCTGGCACTTTATTAAATGCTTCTCTCCAACTTGAAGTAGAATTATTAATGAACACTCTTTTGTGGTTATTCAACCAATGGTGTGTCACCCAGTATTGATGTCAAATTGACAAGTCTGTAGTTTTTTTAAGAACTTTTCCTGCCTCTTTTTTTAAAAATGATCTCCATATTTTGAGGACTATTGAGACTCATTCTCTATTCACCACTGTTAGTTTTTTTAGTAGCCTGAAATATAGTCCATTTGGCACGGAAAACTCCAGTGGTATAATGATGGCCAACTAGAGGTCCTTTTCCCTTCCAAGAGAAAATACATAGAAATACAAGTGCTTTCTCACCATCACCTGATCAAAGAATTTTTAAAAATTAAAATGTTTCTCACTATATGGAAAAAAATAACTTGGAAAATTGTTTATGTATGTGTGAATTAAAAATGTAACTATATTTTATGCCTCATATCTACAGTAATTATTATTAAATTTATTTATATGCCATGAAGTGGGAGTACACTGCCAAAATAGGAAAGTAAATAACTAGTGACCTTGATTTAACTAGGCCATGTAAACACTTTATCTTAGATTGTTGATTGTGCTTTGCCCAGTAGAAAGTTGGAGAATTTGTGGGGCCAGAATCTTTAGATATTGCTGCCATATTATAATGTTTAATGTAATTTTTTAAAAAATGAATAAGAATGGGGAAATAAACATATTTGTTTATTGCAAGATTTTATATGCCATCCAGTTTCATAGGGCTCAAGGAGGTATATAACATCTTTTATTTAAAAATGTTTGCAAAAAAAAAAAAAGTCCTAGCACATGCAACTTAAAAAGCAATCTAATAGGCTACCTGCTATTGGGATCTGAATATTCAGTGGAACAGTCTGGCATTAAGTGACTGATTCAGAAGGAATGATTAAAGTATTCAGGAAGCAAGACATTCCACAGCATGGGAGAAAATGATCTTTACCTTGGCTTTGCATGGGAGGTCACTCTCAGTAACTAGGGCCTCTATAAAGGCAGGCTACATTTCACTTTAATTTACTTTTTGTTAAATTTATATTTAAATTGATTTGAATATAGGTTTTGGCCTTTATCTGTCCATTATTTGACTTACACTCACCTGCTCTTAGAAATGGCACCTACCCCCAGTATATACCTCAAATTCAAATGTGGTTGTTGAGTCTGCTAAAGTTGAATGCTATTTATCACTTTTCAATAATTTGTGTTTGCTTATAAGGGAGACAAATTTCATTTCTTTCAGGCCAAAACACATCAGGAGAGTTTCTGGGACAAGGGTGTCCCATTTCTGTATTGACAGCCCATAATCTGCTGAGTTCTTCAATATTCCATGTTAGCATAAGCTGTTGTAAACATAGCTTAAAAACTGTTTAAAAACATTTTTCTTCTTCCTATTTTTTTTCTTTAATTATGATGCTTGATGAATTCTGGAAATGTTGAACTTTGTGGGATTGTTTTTTCATAATCTACCAAGTTGCTTCTCTTTTTCTCAGATACTCAAAACTGTTTTTTTCTTGTTTAGATTATTAATTTTAATTAATGCATTTAACTTTCCCATCCTTCAAGGAGCTGGGGCACAAAATATGGACTCTAATTAAGTCTGTTTGAATGCTTTCTGTTAAGTTTGAGCAATGAGAGGCTGAACCAGAGCATGAGTGCAACAATACTTTATTAAGCAATAAAGGGCTGACCGTGCTTGCCACGCCTGGAACTGGCTCGCAGCAATCAGCGACTGGTTGGACCCCGCAGCCTGCTTTTATAGCTGGCTGCTGGGGAGAACGAACCAATGAGGAAAAGGGGAAGAACGCCCACTCAAAGTGAGTGGACCTGAGTGAGAACTCCTAGAGTTCTCAGGACATAACACCCCTTCCCCCCAGCTGTGAACATGCATAGTCTTTGAGGTAGGCAGGAGGTTTATGTTGGCGCCCGGAACGGCGTAGTTCTGGAACATTGTCTGTCCGTCCGGGGTCTGCCTGGGCAGGCAGAGTCGGCAAAGTGTCACCAGTGTGCCCCTCGGGTTGGGCCTGCCCTGGGCTCGTAGGGTTGCTCACTGGGGATGTGCTCTCGAAGGCTGGATCGGGCTGGTCAACTGTCTGGGCGCCGCTGTCTGTGTTCGGGCTTTCGGAACCGGTTGTAGGTGTGAACTGATCGCCGGGCGTGATGTGGATGTGAGGCTGAGGATGAAGCCTCCCCTCGTCTAGGGTCTCTGGGTCCCTGCTGGCGATGGTGCTGAGGCGTCTGCGCAGTTGGTCTATGTGCCTTCTCCAGATGCGGCCATCCTCCAGTCTGACCCGATACGACCACGGCCCGGTGATGGCTACGATCTCGCCCGGGATCCACAGGGGGTCTCCAGCGAAGTTCCTCGCGAAAACTGGCTCCTGTAAGATAAAATGTCTAACCCCCGATGAGGAAGCGAGGGGAGAGTCAGGGCAGTATTGTGGGTGTAGTCTGTCCAATACAGTCCTCAGGCGCCTGCCCATCAGGAGCTCAGCTGGGGACTTATTGGTGACTGAACAAGGAGTTGAGTGCTGGCTCATCAGGAACCGTGAGAGTTTGTGGTGCCAGTCATCTTTGTTGAACCTTGCCAGGGCTTCTTTAGTGGTCCTGACGGCCCTTTCAGCCAGCCCGTTACTGGCAGGGTGAAATGGGGCTGTGAAAATGTGGCGGATACCCAGGTTGGCAGCGAAGCGGCTGAACTCAGTCGATGCGAACTGTGGGCCATTATCGGAGACGATGGAGTCGGGTAGCCCGTGCGTAACGAACAGGCGTGTCAACACGTTGGTGATTGCTAGTGTGGTGGTCGTGGATAGCTGTGCTACGTCAATCCACTTGGAATAAGCGTCCACGACCACCAGGAACATCTTCCCATGCAGAGGGCCCGCTAGGTCGATGTGGATTCTAGACCAAGGAGCGCTGGCGTTTTCCCATCTAGTAGGGGTGGCAATGGGGGGAGCAGGATGGGATTCCTGGCAAATGTTGCAGGAACTTACCCAATTGACAATGTCCTCGTCTAGACCCGGCCACCACACGTAGCTGCGTGCTAACGCTTTCATTCTCACGATGCCAGGATGTCCCTCGTGCAACGCTTCCAGAACTCGGGTACGCAGTGAGGCCGGGATGACCACTCGAGTGCCCCATAGTAGACAGCCCTGCAGACTTGACAATTCCTGCATGCGAGTCTTAAAAGGTGTGAATTTGTTATCAACATTGCCACCCGGCCACCCCCTCCTCATCCAGTCGAGCACCTGGGCAAGTGTTCGGTCTGTCTTGGTTTTAGCAGCAATGTCCATGGCCGTGATGGGTAGGTCCAACTGGGTGATTTCGAAAATAGCGTGGACAGGAGCAGGGTCTTCAGCCGGGGCCGGCAAGGGGCAGCGACTGAGGGCGTCAGCGTGGGACAGTGTTTTGCCCGGGCGGTGTACCAGTCTGTAGGAGTAGGCTGCTAGGAAGAGAGTCCACCTTGTCATCCTAGGGGAGAGGACTTGAGGGGTCTGCTTGTCCCTGGCTAGGAGGCCCAGGAGGGGTTTGTGGTCAGTGACCAGCTCGAAAAAATGGCCGAAAAGGAATTCGTGAAATTTTTTCACGGCTGCAACAGCTGCTAGGGCTTCCTTATCAATCTGGCTATAATTGCGCTCCGTGGTAGAGAGCGTCCTTGAGAAAAAGGCGATGGGAGCTTCGGCGCCATTGGGAAGCCTGTGACTTAGTACCGCCCCGATTCCAAAAGGGGAGGCGTCAGCTGCCAGTACTAAAGGGAGGTTAGGGTCGAATTGAATAAGTACCGCCTCTGACGTGAGTAGAGATTTGACGGCGTTAAAGGCATGGTCTTCCTTGTGCCCCCAGTGCCATGGTGACTTTTTATCCAGTAATCTGTGTAGGGGTTCAGCTACTGATGCTTTATGGGGCAAAAAGGATGCGTAAAAGTTCAATAGCCCCAAGAACGCCTGCAGTTCTGTTTTGGAGGTTGGAGTGGGTGCCTCGTGGATTGCCTTAACCTTGGACTCCAGGGGATGAATGCCAGAGGCGTCAATTTTATAACCCAGAAAGTCCACCTGTCTAGTGGCAATGGTACATTTTTCTTTTTTCAACTTGAGGCCATGCTGTCTGAACCTCTCTAACACAGCTCGAACTCTTTGGAAGAGTTGGGGTCTGTCCCTGGCCGAGACTAAGATGTCGTCGAAGTAGGGTACTACACCAGGGAGGCCCTGCAAAATCCGCTCCATGAGGGATTGAAAAATACCCGGGGCCACACTTACGCCAAATTGGAGATGCTTGCATCGGAAGGCACCCCTGTGAGTGACAATTGTCTGGAGTTCCGCTGTTTGGTTATCTACAGGGAACTGCTGATATGCTTGAGACATGTCCAATTTAGCAAAAATGCTGCCTGGTTCGAATGTGTGTAATAAGTGCTGGATGACGGGCACAGGATAAGCGCTAACTTGTAGAAATTTATTGATTGTCGTCTTGTAGTCCGAGCAAATTCTCAGGCTACCGTCTTTTTTGAGGGGTGTGACAATGGGCGTCTCCCACTTGGCGAAATCTGTTGGCTCAATGACCCCTTGTTTTAATAGTTTATCCAATTCTGCATCTAGTTTTGGCCGAATAGCGAATGGGACCCTACGCGGTTTTAGCCTGATTGGGACTGCTTGGGGGTCAACCGAGAATGAGATGGGGGTACCATTATAACACCCCAGCTCTTCGCTGAATACGTCTGAGTAATCAGCGAATAAGGAGTCAGTGTCTGAGGTTGAGACAGCATGGACTCCTGTTAGCCCTAGGCCGAGATGGGGAAACCAATCGAGCCCCAATAAGGTGGGTAGATTGCCGTTAACTACCACTAGAGGCAGGTGGCCTTTAAAAGCTCTAAAACTGACAAGGAACTTGCCTCTGCCGATTACAGGAATGGTCTTCCCCTGGTAGTCCTTCAGGCCAAACTGGCATCTCTGGAGCCAGCTAGTGGATAGGCTTGGTTGGAGCCTCTTAAGGGTGTTCCACGAGATAATTGAGAGCGCTGACCCTGTGTCAACCTCCATGCGGCACGGTTTACCTTCTAGGGAAACGGAGAGAGAAATTTTACTAACAGTGTGGCACGTGTGCTTGGCAAGGTGGTGCGTGCGACAGTTCAGTACTTGCCTCTGTGGTCCCGAGTGCGAGGGAGGGTGCCTTTGTGCTGCGCTTTGGGGGGCTTGGCAGACTCTCGCGATGTGTCCCCTTTTATGACAGTTATTGCAGGTGGCTCCTTTAAACTTGCAGGTGGCCCTCTGATGAGATCCCCCACAGGCTAGGCACAGGGTGATGTGCTTGGGAGGACCGCTGTTTTCTTGTCTGGCTCCTACCTGCGGCCGTCTGTCATTGGATAGGCGGTGGACTTCGTTTTCATCAACGATGGGTTCCTCTGCTACCACCTCCTCGGAGTGGACTGGGAGTGATGTCAGCTTGGCGCTAGGGCCCTGGATTTCGGTGGCTGATGTTGTTGCCAACTCGGCTGCCAAGGCTTCCTCGACTGCTTGTGCGAGGTTGAGGTCTTTCTTTGCGAGAAGTCGCCTTTGCAGGTGGAGATCCTTGACCCCGCAGACTAATTGATCGAGGAGCATGTCCTCCAGGTAGGTTCCAAACCCACAATGCAGTGCTGCTGTTCTGAGAGCGGCCATATATTGATTGATGGTCTCCTTGCTCGATTGCTTCCTCATACGGAAGGTGAATCTCCTGGCAATCTGTGAGGGCCTGGGGGAATAGTGGTTAGTGAGAATTTCAAGTAACTCAGACCACGGAACGTTTTTCAACTCACGAGGAGCCACGAGCGCTGCGGCCGTATCGTAGACGGTGGCCCCGCAGTAGATTAGGAAATACGATTTTTTCCGATGCTCCCCCGCATCCGCCAGGCCAACTGCATCGATATAATGATTGAAGCGGTTCTTATACGATTCCCACTTCTCCTCGTCTGGTTTAAACGCCGGGAAGACTGGATTGGAACTCATGGTGCTGGAACCGGTTGAACAACCTGAGGAAAAAATCTCTCTGGGGCAGCAGACAATGTTTTAGGGCCCGTGGTGGGCAAGTGATTTCAGCTCGGGAGAGGCTGTTTTAAATCCTCTCTTTCTCTCTGGGTTAACCACGTTAGACTGTTAGCCGTTGATGGCGTTTGGATTCGCGCCTGAGTGGGCGTCAGTGACTGGCTACAGTGCTGTGCTGTACCTTTTAGGTTTGAAATTCAAATGACAACCGTTTGAATTTCGCGCCTGATACAGAGCGGCTGCGGCTCGCAGCGCTTCACTTTCCCTGTAGCTGGGCTAACAAGCGGCTACAGACGCTTCTAACTTTCGATTCTGACCGCTCTTTCTGGCTGCGGATCAGCGTTTGCTCTTTTTGTTTGCTCTTTTTGTTGGCTGACCACTCTCTCTGGCTGCGGATCAGCATTCCCTTATCGCCGGCCGATCGCTCTCTCTGGGCTGCGGATCGGCGGCTAGTGACTCAGCGGTTGCATGGTGCTTCTGGTAGCCATCCCACCCTCGTCGCCAGTGTTAAGTTTGAGCAATGAGAGGCTGAACCAGAGCATGAGTGCAACAATACTTTATTAAGCAATAAAGGGCTGACCGTGCTTGCCACGCCTGGAACTGGCTCGCAGCAATCAGCGACTGGTTGGACCCCGCAGCCTGCTTTTATAGCTGGCTGCTGGGGAGAACCAACCAATGAGGAAAAGGGGAAGAACGCCCACTCAAAGTGAGTGGACCTGAGTGAGAACTCCTAGAGTTCTCAGGACATAACACTTTCCATTAATAAGACATAGCATTTGATATTAAAAAGTTTCTTCTGGGAGTCTTCCTTCCTTCCCTCCCTCCACGGCCATCAACATGCAACTCTATGCAGCTAACATGCAATACTGTAAAAACTATTAAAAGCATGCAAACAAACAAATCCTCTCAGAACAGAATTAATCAGTAATTGCCATAAGCAAATAGGTTCAACCAATATTGAAACCCAGTGCTCAACAATAGAACCAGGTCTTCCATGCTTTTCAAACCAGAAAAGTCAGGGCTTTGCAAATCATGAATGTGGAATCAAGGGAAGTAGGGTGTTCATAAGCAGGCCAAACCCTACAAAAATGCATTTTTGAGAAGCAGATATAAGTATGTATCTTGGAAAAATATATCTAAATATATTTACATTTTGAAAGAGTTAAAAAGAAAATGTGAAACTAGAACTATATAGATGTGGAAGTAGATAGTCTCAGAATATAGATGGAATTTTTAAAAGATAGTCAGAATTTATGGCTCAGTTCAGGTCTCGATTATTTATTTCTCATTTAATTTGCTAATTCATTTTCCCTATGATACAGCTATTTAAAACACTTCCATAATACCTGTCACCTTATGCATCTTCAGGCAGTGTGCAAAAAATATAAGCAATAAAAAATTAAGATATTAAATTGTATAAGGCAGCAAGACAATATCACCAGGAGCTATAATTTGCCAAGATGAATAAGCAGTTGTCTAAATTGAAATCAAGTTAATGCATGCTTTAGCTCAAGGAACAGAATATCCCATGCAATATGCACCAAATATTGGATTTTTCCATTATGCTTATTTTTACATGGATATGAAGCTTCAGTTGAAATTCATTTTGTGAATATACATGACAACAGAGAAAGAATTTACAGGTCTTCATTGTATGAATCATGTTTAGAAACTTTGGGGCTGAATCCAAACGATATCATAGTGGCTTAGAAATTATTTGCTTAAGGGTATGTTAATCAAATGGCATGAGTTATATGTAATCCTTATTAAAATTTGTAGCAAATTCTAATCATTGTGTGCAATGCTTTTGGTATGTTTTGTGGCTTAATTTGTTCATTTAAGCATACTGAATTGGATAGCAATTTTCATGTAAGGAATTTCTACCCAAGATATATATAAAGCATTGCAATTCTGATTATTAGCATGGATATGGATTTTAATATTTTTATGATAATCCTTAAGGAGGCAACTGTAAATATAATAACTACGATAAGTGTTGTTTCAGTACTTATTTGTGTGATGGGCAACTCTATACATTAGATAGATAGATAGATAGATAGATAGATAGATAGATAGATAGATAG
>NW_020769365.1:2617266-2663943 GCF_900518735.1 Pseudonaja textilis
TAGATAGATAGATAGATAGATAGATAGATAGATAGATAGATAGATAGATAGATAGATAGATAGATAGATAGTTGATTGAACTTGAAATATGGAAAGAAAGCATTGCTATGCCTCCCATCTGTCGTTCACAACATGTATCTGGAAGATTACTGGCACATCTTGACTTTATTCTACTGAGTGGAAAATACAGGATTTTCTTGAAAATGTTTTTTTGGTTGTAATTAGGTTCCATTTTACTCAATAGAAAGTCAATCTCTAAAGTTAATTCTACATTCTAAGATTCTAGCTTTATTCCACACCCGAACTATAAGTTCAAAACTTCCCAAATAACAATTGCTGGTAATTTTGCAATGAACAGCATAACAGTGCATTTCCCAAGAAAGACTGCAATGGTTGTTACATAAACTTGTAGTCATAATATAGTGCCTATATAGATGAATGGATAATATTCTCTGTGAAAAAAAGGAGTGAAACTATGCCTTAGTTTTGCAGTTAAATACTCCCATCATAGTGTAGTTTAGTGACTTAGAGAGTGAATTAATTTTGCTATTAACTCACTTTTAATCCTCCAGCTACAGCTAGATGATATTGATTGATGATGGTGGTAACAATTTTCTATAACATTACTGAAATTGCAATTCAGAAAGGAACCATATTAAGTGCAATGAATATTGTTATTTAAAAGAATACTTTGTGGGAACAGCTATATTTTAACCTTATTCCATAAATGGAATAAGGTTAACCTAACCATTGCCTTCCGTCTACCTACCAGAATAACCTGGTCCCATGAAAAGTGGTTTATTTCTGTGTTGCAAGCCTTACCTTCTGATCCTGAATTAAAGGTAGGTTCAATACACAAATATAAACTGACCAGAAAAAGAGTCAAGAACAGTAGAGAAGAAGGGAATAAAAACTCAGAAAAAAAACCTAATCAAATTTGGGAAGTTTTGGTTGCCACAAGTTCAGAATCTGTTAAATCCAGGGCAGAGACAATTGGGGTAATTCTTTGGGTCTGGAAGCATAGGATCTGAAGCTTGAATCATTTCTTCCTTGTTCTCCTGATATTTGTGAGGATGGCCATTTTAGGACTATGACACATTAGTAGTGGCTTAAGCAGAATCTCCTCAGTTGACTATAGAGTACAGGTTGAATGGGACTCATAAAGCAGGTATGTACAGATAATCCTCAACTTTTCCCCATTTGTTTAGAAACCATTTGAAGTTACAATGGTGCTGAAAACTGGTCTTTTCACTTACATCTTCATGTGACATGACTGCAAATCGGGCACATGGTAACCATCATGTATTCATGATCACTGGCTTCCCAGATGGGTTACAATTACAATTTTTATCAATTTGAATTGAATCATTTAGAATAAGCATATGTTTGCCTGAATTGTAACACCATGCTTTCAACTGCACAGTGAAATTCAATTTATTTCATAGAATTCATAGTTTCATTGACCATTTCACAAATATAAGGTACAGTACTTTTTCAAAGCACAATATATACTTCACCAAACCAAATGTCCCTTATTCTCTTGTCATTATACAAGTTGCTGTCCTTACACACTTGTAAGCAATAAAGAAGGCAAGTAGAAAAAGTAAGGAATTGCATAATGGCATTGCAGTACGCATATTATCATTTAACCACTTGACCTCAATTCCATGACTGATGTTTTCTATCTCCATTGGCTGAGCAACTATAACCATTTTTTCATTGCATTTTCCCAAGCTGCTTCTTTCTTCCTTGTTACTTGCAGGAAATGCATTCCCAAGTGGGCAAAACATTAAAGGAAAAAATGTGTTTTCCTTTTTACCCTTTGCTTACAAATAAGTAGTTCTCCCCTGAATGCTTTGCTTCCTTTATTACTTTATTCTATCTTTTTAGTTTGCCTCATATTAAGCTATTTCACTCCTACACATTTGTACCCAGTCCTCATGGTTGTTGCTCTTTCAATCTTTGTGTTTCTCTATATATCCATATATCCACAGCCACAATTTTTTTATTAGAAAAATACTTTATTAAACATATTTACACAAATACAATAAAACAAAACATTTCGCTTATTGCACCATGAGCAAGACAGTGTTTACTTACTTACTTATGATTTATAGTGACAATTTCCTAGTATGATTTGATTGCTAATTGTACCCTATGACTATCATTAAGTGTTGAAAAGACAAATGCATCTTTTCTTTTATGTATACTGAGAATATTTATACCAAGACAAATTCCTTGTGTGTCCAATCACACTTGGCCAATAAAGTATTGTATTGTATTGTATTGTATTGTATTGTATTGTACTGTATTGTATTGTATTGTATTCTGTTCTATTCTATTCTATTCTATTCACTCAATTTGACATCTCTCAAGATATGTAAAATGTATAATAATTCATACTTATTCATACATATGTAGCACATATTTTCATCCAATTGGTATATTACAAACATATACCTAACTGCAAGTAATATTATTGACTTCCATCATACCTTTTTATTTATCTTTCTTGTGTTCATTTCATGTCTACCTTCCAACCAGCTGTACCATAAGTTCCAGATCTCGTAGTACTCTGTCTTCTCTTTGTGTTTAAGTTCCATTGATAACCTGTCCATTTCTGCACATTCCAAAGTTTTCTTTATGATCTAAAGTTGTGGGGAGGGGGTATTTTCACATTTCTAATTTTGGGCAAAGGCAATTCTTTCTGCTGTTAGCATATAGAACATAATATAAACAGATTTTTACTAATTTTTTACTAAAATTCCTAATATAAATATCTCTGGTTTCATTTCAATTTTTACTTTTGTAATTTCTTCTAGCCAATTTCTGATTTTCTGCCAATATTTTTTTGCTCTTGGGCAGGTGCACCACATATGGTAGTAGGTTCCCTGCTTGTAGCCGCATTTCCAACAACTTGCCAAATTATTGGGGAACATTTTTGTGAGCCTCGCTGGTGGTAAGTGCCAGCGATAAAACATTTGATATAAATTCTCCTTATATGTTGCTGATAGAGTTAATTTATAATTTTTTCCTACAGGTTTCCCCAATCTTCCAAATTAATACTATATCCAAAATTTTTGGCCCAGGTTATCATTCACAGGTTCTTCTTCCAGCTTATACCTTAACAAATGCTTACACATTTTGGTAATCATTTTTCCTTCTGCCTCCTGTAAGATTTTATCCAATTCTTGTTGGTCCAAATATATCCCATATTGTTCTATATCTTTCTTATATCCGGTTTGGATCTGTAGGTACAGCCACCAATCTACCTGTGTTCCTTGTAACTCAAGCTCCTGCTTGGATTTTAATTTTCTTTGTTCATCTAGTAGTTCTTTATAGCTCAGCATCTTGTTTAGATCTAGCACATTAGGATATACCATAGCTTCCATGGTTGACATCCACATTGGGATCTTTGTATAGCGGTTTCATTTTAGTTTTTCCCAAAACCTAGTAAGGTATCTCTAATTTGATGTTTTTGAAAGTACAAATGAAATTTATTTTTCCATGAACACATGCCAGCCAATCTGCAGGTCATGTCCTTCAAATGTTAACCCTCTTTTATTCTTCAAATGTATCCAATCTTTAATCCATGTTACTATTGCGGCCTGATAATAGAGTTCCCAATCTGAGCTCCCCCTTATCTTTACTATTCTGCAGGAGCTTTAGTTGTATTCTGGCCTTTTCCCCTTGCCAAATAAATTTTGTAATTGTTTTATTTAATTCTTCAAATAAAGTTTTACCCAATTTTATTGGAATTGTTTGAAAGAGGAATAATAACAGGTAGTATATTCATCTTAATAGTAGAGATTCTCCCTATCAATGATATCTGAAGTGTCAAGCATCCAGACAGTATCCATGATATCAATCACTCCGAGACATTATCTCTCCAATTGATTTATTAGGAACAGATCTGGTACATTCAAAAGCAATTTCCCAAGTGAAAGCTTTTTCATGCATTACACAGAATCCACCTTTTCTCCTCCCTTCTCTCCTTCCACTTCTACATTTCATAAATCACGAGAACCAATTAACTGCAACTGCAAATTCTTAATAAGACACACAGAATAACCTTGAACTTTTCAACTCCTCTAACTCTCTAAAAAAATATGTGGCAGCTGAATTTCAAACTTTCTCCCAATTTTCCAGATCTTTTTGTGTTTGTTTTAATAATTTCTCATAGTTATCTGCTTTTATCGATGAACATTTAGCCATCAGCCACACCCCAAGATATTACAGATTTTTTGTTGTTTGGATCCCCAATATCTTCTCCAATTCCTCCTTTTGCTTCACAGTCATATTCTTTGTTATTTATTTTTAGTCCTGCCACTCTGCCAAATTTTTCAATTTCGTGTAACAATATATTTCCTGTTTCCAAAGGGTCTTCTATAATGAATGCCATGTCATTGGCAAATGTTTGAATTTTATATTCTTCTGTTCTGATTTTCAATCCCTTTATTTCTATTATGTGTTAATAGCACCTCTGCTGCAATGATAAATAGTAGTGGCGATAGTGGCCCCCCCCCCCGTCTTACTCCTTTTGATATATTAAATTTCTCCATTAATTTGCCATTCAACATTATCTTTGCTCTTTGAGTGGTGTATATGGCTTTAATCATGTCCATACATTTTCCTGCAAAGTTCATTAGATGTAATTGGTGTATAAAAAATTTCCAGTTCAAATTATCAAAAGCTTTTTATGCATCCATAAACATCAATGCCAATTGTTTATCCGGGTGTGCCTCATAATACTCTAGTACATTCATTATCATTCTGGTATTATTTCTTAGATGTCTCTTTGGTATGAATCCATTTTAATCGGGATGGATTGACCCTCTCTGCAATTATTGTAACAAATATTTTGTAATCAACATTGAGTAATGAAATCGGTCTATAGTTTTGGATCTCTTGGTCATCGGTATTTTCTTTTAAAATAAGGGTAATATAGGCCTCTGTCCATAAATTTGGGAGTTTTGCCTGTCCTAATGTTTCATTTTACAAGTCCAATAATAACTGTTTCAATGGTGTTTGAATTTCTTTATATAATTCTGCGGGAATCCCATCTGGTCCCAGTGATTTATGACATTTTTGTCTGTTGATTGCCTCTTTCATTTCAGTCATTGTGATTTCAGCATTTAACATTTCCTTTGTGAGGTCTGACATTGTAAGTATGTTTCTCTCATTCAGATATCATTTAATCCTTTACTCTGGTATCTCATCCTGGGTGTACAATGTTGCAAAATATTTATGAGCAATGGTTTGTTTTTCTTCTGCCAAATGGTGTGGGATTTCATTTTCATCCTGTAGGGTTTGTATTATTTTTTTCTCCTTCTCTTTTTTTCAGTTTATGGGCCAACCCTCTTCCTGGCTTGTTAGCATACTCAAAGTAGTTTTGCGTCATTCAGAGGTTCCATACCATTTCATCCTGTAAAGTTAAGTTCATTTTTTGTTAGTCACCTCTCTCTCTTTAAATTTCTTCATTTTGTGGTTCTTTTTGCATTCTATATTCCAATTCTTTGAGTTTCTCTTCTAGTTCTGTCTGTTGTTTTTTCTTGTCTTTATTCTTTCTTGCCATATGCGATTGTTAGGCTTTGAATGCATGCTTTGGTGGTGTCCCATAGATTTTGTAATGTTGTCTGGTCGTTTGCATTATCTTTAAGGAATAGTTTTAGTTCTTTTTCTAACATATGTATGTAATTATTATCCCTAAGGAATTTCTGATTTAAAGTCCATCTTCCTCTCCTTCTTCTCCCTTTCCATTTCACTATAAGTGGTCTGTGGTCTGTCCATGAGCTCAGCACTATTTCTATTTTCTCTATATCTTTTACTACTTCTGGATCTATCTACACCATAAAAATCTTCAACCAGGAACTATGTGAGTTTGAGAAGAATGTATATTGTCCCTTCTGTCTGTTGAGTTCTCTCCACATGTCTTTTAAATTTAATTCTTGTGCCAATTTATAAAATGTGTTTGGTAGTGTTTTCCTCTTTTTCCTGTTTTTTTTAGTTGTGTAGTCTTTTTCTATTTCTACAACTGCATTGAAGTCCCTATGATACATTTACTGTATTTTCCTGTTCTAATTCTACTATCTTCCAATGTAGCTTACTGTAAAATTCTTTTTGGCTGGTATTCGGGGCATAAATTGCTATTAAAAATACTTTATTTTGGTTTATTTGTATTTCTACTTTAAAGTTCTTCCTTCGTTTGTCAGCAAATACCTGGTTCAGGTTTAACCATTACTTTATATACATTGGTATCCCTCTTTTCTTTTTCTGTGCCAATGCAAGATATAACTTTCCCAATTTAGGTGATACTAAAATATTGCCATACTGTTTTTCAATGTGAACTTCTTGCAAACTGGTAATATCAGCGTTCTGTTTCCGGAGTTTAGTGAATACTTGTTTTCTTTTAGTTGGAGCATTCAGTCCATTTATGTTAAGTGATGAAAGTATACCTTCTGCCATATTATTGTTTGTACTGAGTTCTCTCTCCTCTCCTTGTTCTTATCTCTCTTTGTGACCATGTCTTTATCCTCTCTACTTCTTGTTGTTCAATTTCCCGTTGTTCTCTCACTTCTTGATCTGTTCCCTTTTCTTCCACTGATTGCTCCTCTTGGCTTCTGCTCTCTATCTCTTCTCTACTATCTTGTTCTTTGTCCAATGCCAAGTAGTGCTCATAAAATTCTTGTGCTTTGTCCAGTGTGTCTATACAAATTTCCTTTTCCTGCCAGGAAATCAGGATACCTTCAGGGATAAGCCCTGTAAATATTATTCTATTTTTAATTAGCTGCAATGTTAAGAAGTTATAGTTGTGCCTTTGTTCCATTACCTTCCTGGGGACCTGTTAGTTAATTTGTAAGGTTATAGTAGTAATTAGTAATAGATAATTAGTAAATAATAAATTGAGACCAATACAAATTCCAATATTAAGTAGTAATAATTAAGTAATAATCTCATTCACAGTCTTATAATTAATCTAATTAACTCAATTGTATACAAATATAAATTCATATATTTAAAAAATAGAGCAAAAAATAGATATCAATATATATCATAAGTTATAAGTATCTGCATAGAGTCCACCAATCACAATATCTCTGATTTCTTTTACAGAGAGATTATTATATTAGCCAGACCCTGCACAGCTGTTCTTTCTTTTCAATGTCTTTATATTTGTCCTTTTATTTGAAAAGTCCAAGAATCAGTAGAAAAATTTGAAGCACTTAATGTTCTTTATATTTTCACCATCAGCTCTCCTAGTTACAAAATGTCCTCTTCCTTATAATATGCACAGTCACTACACAATCACTGTCCCAGTCATATTTCCTTTACTCTCCTTCAACACTTCTCGTCAGCTTCCCTTATGTGTCTCCTCCTTCCGATCTGCTTACACAGCTCTTGCCCATCCACTCAAATAATCAAACTGTCTGTCTTGGATCATTTTTAGCTAAAATCTGCTTCAAGTTTTAATCTCTAATAACTTATCTCACTCTGACAGACAATCGCTCTGATCAGCATTAATCTTCCACTCCCACTGCTAGATCGCCAAATTTCTCTCACTGGAGACTCAGTTATCTGTCACTCTCTCCAGGTTTTTGAATTTGTGAGAATTAGGTACCTCTCTCCATCAATTCTCATTGCTCGCACTCGTTATCTCACTCTTTGCTTCCTTCACCATTTCTTGGGCTGTCATGCTTCTGAATCCATCCCTCAGACTGATCTCTTCCATATTGTTTTCAAGAGGTTTCTCTTACAGGAGTGGGGGATCACACCTCCACCTGCTGCCCTCTGTATTGCAGACCTCTCCAGGGTCGTCTGTTGCTTCTTTGGGCATCCAGGTGCAGAAAAATCAGACATTCAGAATGGAGCCACCATTCCTATGTCCAAGCCATTGTGACATCACCCCAGAAGTCATCACAGCCACAATTCTATTTTTCCTTTTCTTTTCTCAGAAATCTTTGAAGTTTCACTTACTTGCCACTCTAGCCTTTGGGAAAGAGATCTTCCTTTCTAAGGATTGCCAGCACTGATTTCCTTACTGCTTCCATGGTGTCAAAACAGAAGAAACTAATCATTTGCTTTCTTTTCTACTTCTACTTACTCCAATATCTCTCCATTTCCTATTTCTTAGCTTTGGACTTCTTGCAATTCTGAACCTGTGCTACTGGAAAGTGTATTGATAAGACATTTAAAATAACGATGGGAGCATAGGAATCAGGATACTCATCCAAGCCAAAGATACATTCTCTATGGGGAATGGCAGAGGGTTTCTTGGATTTTGCACAAGAGTTTCCTGTCTTGGCTGGAGAGCCTTTTCTGCCATGGCTCCCATTCTCTGAAACTTCATGGCCTTCAAGGTAAGATCTGCCCCAGTCTCCTGGCCACCTGAAAAGTTTTAAAAAATTCACTCTGTTAACTGACTTGGGGTCCCTATGAAAGGGTGAGCCATTTTGGAAGTGGTTAATAGTTTATGTATTTGTCTTTTTATCTACTTTGTCATTAATTTTAATGTTTTAAGTTTTAATACTCAATGTTTTTCATGTTTTACATATTCTGTTTTATATTGTTATTTTATGACAGTGTAAGTCATCCAGAATAACTTGTTAGTGAGATGTGCAAAATATGTAAATAAATAATACAGTGTTTGATATCATCAAAAGATGGCTGATGGTTCCTGAATTCAACCTATTTGGATCAATAGCCATGAGCCATGATATTTATAAAGCTTACTCCAGTCATTCTTATTGGAAAAGTATTGATTTGGCATATATTTACTTAATACAAATTTTGTGTTATCTCATAAGCCACTCATTGATTCTTTTCCAGAAACACCATAACTCAATGTATGGTCATCTAATTACCTATCTTAATGGATCTAATTGATTTTGCTTTTTAATATTGCACATTACTGCTTTGCACTATGGACTGTGTTCCCTCATATGCTTATATTAAACTTTTAAAGACATATTGACTTTTTCAAAAAGCTATTATGCCACATCTTAATAGTACTTGAGAAGAATCTCACTATTTTTTAGTACTTTTCTCCTTGCTGTTATTTAACCTTTGTACTTATATAAATATGTTAGTAATAACTACTTGAGACCTGGATACTTTTAGTGCAAAGTCTTGTTCCACTTGGCACTAAAACCAAACTTTATAACCATTGGGAACATATTTTTATAAGCTCCATTAAATTATATGCTTAAACAGATGTGCATGTGCTTACTCTGCTATTGGTTTATATTTTCCAGATATTTTTAGTGTGTTTTAAATGTTAAAGTCATTCAATCTCTCAATAAATTTTAATAAATACATAAGACCAATCATATTAATGAAATACACCCCCACCCCCCACCCCACATACATTAAAGTTCACCAAGAACAATAAAGTAATTTAATACATGCAGTATATTTTATAAGAGAATTGAAATGTTGAAGTTCTAATTCAACTTAAATTAATAGAGATAAATACTAAAAATTGTTTAAAAAATTAAGAATGAGTAACTTCAATAGCCAAAATGATGAAATATCTGTGATGTCCAATTATGGCAGTTGGAGCATAGAAAACAAATTTAATTAATAAAATATTCATGTAGAAATAAAAAGTCCTCAAATCTAAACTTTGATTTATATTAGACAGGCCAGACAGAAGAATTTTTAATTGCCAATTCTCATAGATAGTTATATTTTTAAAGCTGTCTCAAAAAATAAGCTTCTTTTTAACAATGAATTAAAACAATGGTTTTGACTTGGTTAAAATATACAAAAGTGTATTGTTTTTTAGTCTCTGTATCCTTATAAGTCTATGAGCAGCATGGTGGCCTAGCCCAAGAGGGAGCTAAGCAGTGGCCTAGAGGTGAAGATAGTCACCTCCCACTTGAAAAGTTGAGAGTTAAATCCTAGGCAGCAGCAGATGTTTATCAATGAGCAATGAGAAAATATCTACTGTGAACTCCATGTAGCATCAGGAAGGGCATTAGTCATCCCTAACTCCACTCCAGATAAAGGGATTACAGGGTCATAAAAAGAAAAAAAAACTTATAGTCTTTCTCACATATTGACTTTTTTAAAATCTCATTTTCCTTTGTTTATTATGTCAAAAACTGAGGACCGCCCCTGAAGTTTTCTCTGTGTATTTGACTGTTTATAATTTAAATCATTGTCATTTCTTTTTAAAAAGGAATCTCCTTAGTACTGATCTTTATTCAGAAACCTACCAAAACAGTTGTATGTTCCCTAAAAATGTCTAAACTAAATCCATAAATAGGATGTATAATACATTATAATTTTATTAAATGAAACATTTATTTAGTACTTCACACAATTTAACTTTTGCAGTTCATATCAGGTAAACTTCAGCATAGATAAATTCTCCTACATTGTTTTTCTCCAGCAGTTCTCATTCATTTAGATCAAAGAGAATTTTAGAAATTCTTTCAAAAGAGAATTCTGGAGACATTCTTATGATTTAAGAGTAGCATTTTTGCACCAGTTTGGATAGGATCTGGGCATGCCAATTGTGTGAATGACTTCCCTTTCATGGTATATTCTTTTCTCCATCCATCTGCAATGTCTGTGGCTTCCTGCATTTCAAATACATTCTAAAAGGCATAAGGTGGACAAGCCTCTCATTTTCCCCCAAGTTACCCTATCACTGGTAATAATGTATTTCAGAAAGTATTGGATAATGCTTCCTTTCTCTGGAGGACTGCATAAAACTCATTCCCCCACTTTCTTTACCCTATGGAATGCTGTGCAATTGCCAAACCATACAGAGGTGCAGTAAGTTAAGATACTCTCTATGGTGCAGCGGTCGAAGGTCACCAGGAGTTTTTCATTCAGTTGTTTTCTGAGAAGTCTCAGGTAGTATAATCTCTGCTAGGCCCTTTTGACCAGGGCTGCAATGTGAGCACCCCAGGTCAGGTCCTCTTTTATGGTAACACACAGAAAACTGGCCACTTGTTCCACTCTGTCTCCGTTGATAAGCAAGGGCTGGATGTCTGATCTGTTCTTTCTATAGTACACTATAAGCTCCTTGGTCTTATTGGTGTTGAAGACCAAGTTATTGTCTCCACACCATGAAAGCAACTGATCCACCTCATCTCAGTAGGCAGATTCTCTCTCCCCCCACCCCCCCGGAGATGAGTCCCACCACTGTTGTATCATCTGCAAATTTAGTAATAGTATTACTAGCATGAGTGGGAATGCAGTCATGCACATAAAGTGTATAGAGTAAGGGACTCAACACACAACCCTGTGGTGTACCAGTGTTAAGAATAAGGGCTGAAGAGATATGATTACCTAATCTGACCCTCTGTGAGAAGCCAGACAGAGAATTCATAATCCAAAGGCAGATTGAATGTCTAAGGTCCAGAAGTTTAGACACTAGTCTATGTGGAAGAATTGTGTTAAATGCAGAACTAAAATCTACAAAAAGCATCCTCACATAGCCCCACCCCCTGCTGTTCTTCTAGATGAATCAGAGCAGTATGAAGAGTGATGGCTATAGCATCTTCTGTAGATCTATTTTTTCTGTATGCAAACTAGTGTTTATCAAATGTATGCAGAAGACCAGAAATGATGTGTTGGCAGACCAATTTCTCAAAGCACTTCATGATGATAGGAGTGAGTGCCACTGGTCTGTAATTGTTGAGGTTATTGATAGGGAACTTCTTTGGCAGTGGAACAATGATGGAAGCTTTCAAACAAGATGGAATAGTGGACTGGGATAAAGACCGATTGAAGATCCTGGTAAAGACTCCAGTCAACTGATCAGCACAGTCTTTAAGCACTTGGTCAGAGATACCAGCAAGACTGGTAGCCTTTCTAGGGTCCACAGCCCTCCGAATGCTCCTCACCTCCTGTTCCTCCACAATGAGGTGGGGGCTACAATTGGCTGGTGGTTGCATTTTAGTTGTCTCTGATGTCTCCACTTCAAAGTGAGCAAAGAAATGATTCAGTTCCTCTGCCAACGAAGCATTCCCTTAGCAGGAATGACATTGGTCAGTTGATGATTGGCAATTTGTTGAATCCCTTGCCACACCTGCCTCTTGTTATTGCTATAAAAATTATCCTCAATCTTCCTTTTATAATCAGTCTTGGCCTTCCAAATACCTTTCTTCAGATTAGTTCTGGCAACACTGTATCTTGCCCCATCACCAGACCTAAAGGCCTTGGTCTTGTCATGCAAGAAGTGCTGGGCTTTCTTGGTCATCCAGGGTTTCTGATTGGGATATATCTGAATATGTTTATCCACATTGATAGTATCTGTGCAGTGTTTGGTATAGCACAGAACAGTTGCAGTGTGCTCCTCTAGTCAGGGTAATAAAAGATGTCCCAATTTGTGTTCTCAAAACAATCCTGAAATTGTTGGGAAGCATGTTCTGGATAAGATTTCACTGTCTTTATTATAGGCAGAGCCCGTCTCCTAAGACAGGTGTATGTTGGTGCTAAAAGCAGTGACATATGTTCCGATTGTCCCACATGTGGTAATTGTATGACCTTCAGGCCATAACTTCAGTTAGCTTGCGAATGTGAATATTTTACATTGAATACCAGATATAATTTGGAGCTGACATGATGAAGTGCTGCAGAAGCAGTAGATATCTGGAAGAAGACCAAGCTGCTGAGAAGAAACTTAGTCAAATAGACCTTGATTAGTTATCCTATACTTGCTTACGGAATTTACCTGACCAGTAGAATATTGCCTCTTTCTGACCAGGCCATTTCCATTATTTAGCATGTGGTCCATCCATGTTTTATGACAGCAATTTAGTATTTGAAGTAGTCATTTTGGATGAAGCACTTTTTCAGATTTTTTAATGAAGGTAGTAGTTGAAAGAGGGCTTTTGGGGGCCGTTGCTAAATCTTCTAATAGGAGTAAATTTGCAAAGCACTCAGGTGAATTATTTCCAGATCAGTTAAAAGCAGGTCCTTTGCCTTCATGAAGCAAAGATTAAACTCATAAATTTACTCAGAAAATATAAACAGCTATTTAGCATTTTGATGTATTAATGCATAACCATCACTTGGTACCAGAGAGAAAATTATATTCTAGCTGTGATCATCCAATGTCTACATCCTACATGTACAAACTTTTATATGGTTTTCACCATATTTTTTGGGGAGGGCAGAGAAGGAATTTCTCTATTTTTACTTCTATTGGACAAAAGAATGCAGTACTGATACTGATGCTGTCAGTTTGTTTGACAGATAAAGCTATGAATTAAAGGCATGATAAAAAGGATTATATGCAAAATTATAGGCTCCTTTCTAAATTTATGGCATCCTAAAGTTCTTTTATGAGACTGAATTTCTTTTTCCATAACTTGCTAATTCACCATGCCACAGTCAAGGAATGAGTTGAGCAAAATCTGTACAGCAACAATGAATCACCAAGTACTGAACTAAATAGGATACATGTAAGGAGGCAGCTGAGCAGGAAATATCTTTTTATAATGCTGGAGAACTAGCCAGAAAGTGGATGGACCCAGTGGTAATAGAGATGGGTACACTGTTGAAGATCATCATAGAGAATTAATACTGATTTGATGGCATATAATCAATCAAGGAAAGGTCAAAAGAAAAAGTTAATATAGGCTAGAATGAAGTTAGTACAATATACAAACCAAATTGCTTAATTTCTCTCACTTTGTTTTTGGCAAAGACATTTTTTCAGACTTTCAAAGTTATATTTTTCATTTAGTCGGATGAAATTCTTTCAAATGAGAAGATAATTTCAATGAATTCTCTTGGGTGTTCTTGGCCCTATTTAGTTGTTGTAGGCATGAAAGAAGTATGTTTTGTTATTATTCCGGTGATTTATAATTTCCTTAGCCTCCTTTACCTAAACCACATGGGTCAAGAAAAAGGAAGGAAAGTACCCTTCTTACGTTTTTCATCTTCTATCACCACTGAGGGGAAACAAATTATGTTGACATTTTGAAAGAATTTCTTCTTCCCCTACAGAAATTTGGAGAAACTACCCAAATTTGGTAAAGAATTTTTTTTTTAAAAGATTTCTTTCCAGTCCTGGTTAATAGCAGTACGTGCATTTTATGGGATGTAGAAAGGGCACCCTTAACACTCTTTTCTCATACACTATCTTGAAAGCCATCAAAACAAACGGCCATCTTTGCTTCTTGTGACAGGGAAATTTATTGGTTTAATCATGAAGAAAGGGTTCCTATCTCCTTTCCAACTATTGACCTTGAGCTATTTAAGAAGAGACTCGTGGTTCCCCAATGCAACCTCACCATGTAAGGATTAATAAAGCAATAAAACAAGACTGGGCATGCTCCCCAATATAATTTGATCTTCAGAGTCTTATGTTTAGAAGAGGCCCTTAGCCATAGCAGACAACTATGTCCTAGAAGAATATCAATTATTGGTTGGAGGTGTTTAGACATACCTGCCTCTTCAGAGAAACTACATCTGAATTTTGTATGCATATTTTCTTCTATAGCTCCAATTTTCATGAGTATTGGCAGAACAATTCACAGACCTATTGTTTTCCCATACTCAGAGCTCTATTTAAATTGATATTTAGTGATTGCATTCCTTTCTAAAATAAGATTTTTAGTGAGTTTTTAAAATGGTATGAATAGGAAATTAAGCTGAAGCAGAACAGAAAATGACATTGATATATCTTTGCAATAGCTAAATAGAAATTGTAAAGGCTTGTAGAGGATGTGTGGACTTAAAGACTGGGCAGGTAGAAGTTGACTTCTGCCATAATTCTGTTTTTGCTAATGAAAAGGGTTTAAAAACTTGTTTAAAATTACACTGTTGGAATTAGTTTAGTGCACAATAATTCCAATAAAATACTCCATGAATTAGTAATAGGGTGAGATTGCTTGAGAAGCAGCAGCCTTGTCAGTATGCATGGATTCAGTAATAGTAGTAATTGTAATGAAGGAATACTGAAACACAATGTTTTAATCTTTTCATTTAAGGATAATAAATATTAATAATAAATTCCTTTCTAACTTCTTTTTAATTTTTTTCTTTTAATTATAGACTAAAACAATGGGGTTCCCTGAATGTGGGAGTAGGAATATGGTGAGTTACTCATGCCTCAATAACTTTTTATGCTCTCAATTGCTCATTGCAGTGCCAAACTGTGAGCACAAGAAAGTACATCTGACTTTGCTTTCATGTTTTATCATGATCACGAAAACCCTAACTTTTCAGGCATTATCTGAATTGCTGGACATTCCTGCTAATTATTTACTTACATTTTGTGCTTTCATGGCCTTTAGGCAAATATGATAAAAGCTTAGAACAAGAGTAAACTGGGTTATAGACTGTTAATATGAAGGAGAAAGACTTCCTATCCAACTCTGATTTGAAAGTCAAAGGTTGGGCAATCTTGGAACCATAAGAGAGATTGCCATAGCCAATAACAGGTGTGTGTGTATTTGCAGTGGAACTCAAGAGAAGCCAGATGGTGGTGGGCGACTAAGCAATCAAGGTATCTTCCATTTTTAATTTTGTTTTCCTAAAAAGAAAAGCAGGGCTTTGTAATACCTGCTGTTTTGACTTTTTAATTTCCTCCCTGTAGAGGCCTTGGCCTCCAGATTTAGAAATGGGATGCAGGTGTAAAAAAGTGAAAAGCAGAGTGCTTGGCAAGATTTTTAAAAAATCTGTTTGATGTTATCTTTCTATGTATACTTGAATAGTTATAAAAAAATTGGGGTTAATTTGACATTTTACGCAGGGAGAACAATTGTTGCCTAAACTAGCCTAGAACCAATTGAAAAGGAACTTATAAAAGTTTATGGTGTTAAATGCTGCTGGTAGGAAAGAAAGAGAAAAAAATGAATTTTGTTACCCTGAAATATGAAGAGATAGTTAGGCAAGGAATATGGATTCTTATATGGTTATTTGTTTCAATAAATGATCAGATATAGGGCTACAGGTTTTAAGTAAGAAGCATTACAGTTCAGTATCTGACAAAATGTTGATCTTTTGATGCAGCCAAGAATTGCTTATTATCTTTCCCCTTTTTTTGCATTTAGCATTTCTCCTTTCACTTATTTCCCAACATCTGGATGCAATATACAGTCTATCAGTGGGTAATCTGTACTATATAAGTATTTATAAATACAGCTTTGATCATCCAATTCCCTTCCTTTTTATTCTGTTTATTATTATTTTAAAACTAATTCTGCAAGATCCATTTGATTTTTTTTAATGTAGCAGATGAAAAAGAAGAAGAAAAGCTCTATTATTCCAAGGTTTTCTTTTGATTTTCTACCAATTACATTGTTGCACTGATGTCAGATCAGAGTGCCAGAAAAAATACCCAGAAATTTCTTCTATGGAGGATATGTCTATCTTTTTGAATGTCACTCATACTCATGACTTATTATATGCTTAAAAATTTAAAAAAAAACTGGATGAAACCAGCTGTTCTTAGTAAAGGAAATCTCAAATGGGTTAGGATAAGAAATTTCTGACTGTCTATGAAGCATAGAAAATTTTTCCACTAACCATGCTATTAAGGGGGTCTAGGAACTGAAGTTTAGCAACATCGTGAAGGCTTGGGATTCTTATCCTGGTTTATAGATACAACAATTCTGTTTCCTAATTGGTTAGTTTAACTTAATTAGTTGTATCTGAGGAAGGTTGTTTTTATGCTGGTGAATGTGTGGTAGCTAAATCAATTATAGAATATAGAATTGAAGGGGATCTTGGAAGTTTTCTAGTCAAACCCCTGTTTAAGCAGGAGACCCTATACCATTTCAGATAAATGATTGCCTAGTCTGTTTTTGAAAGCCTCCAGTAATGGAGCACCCACAACTTCTGAATATCACAGGCAATATTATTTCTCACTTAGACTTTATTTTCATCAAAAAACTATTTTAAATTTTATAGCCAAAAATAGCTTTAAAAACAAACATGTTAATCTTGTTTTGTCAACACCATATTTACTTTTCAACAAATGTTCTCTCTTTAGTGCTTTTCAGAAGAGGGGTTGAATAAAGTTTTAACTGGATAAGTTGTTGTAGAAAGATGGAATACATACTATTGAAGTGCTTTTACATGTCCAGTAGTGTGCCAATCAACTTTTCTTTCTATGGTTACCATGAAGCTTCAACAAACAAACTAAAGTTCAGTTCTTCAAGGACAAATGTGGTGGTCATCATATGCATTGAGATCGTGATGACTCAGATTTCCTGGCTAGATAGTTGAAAGTTAGAAGTTACAGAAGATTAGACAAGTAGCTCATTGTGGAAGATAGGATTTTTTCCCAAAAAAACATATAAAAGATTATATTACAATTAAAATGCTACATTAAAAGCAAAATGTTCAGGGTTAGTATATGAATGAAAGCATTATTAAATGCTTCCTACCACTCGTAACTGATAATATATCAAGAAAATCTGTTTTTTTCTTATAGAAGAATATTGATGAACTATCCAGGAACTGCAATCTATACTGTTCAAGACTTCTGATTATACAGTATTCATATTAATTACAGATTCATCATGTTATTTTGGAGCTATGTTGGTTTAAACAGGGACTAAAATGTCATAGAATCCTATTAGATTAAAAAAAAACTAGTGCAGGGACAAAATCAAACATATGACTGGATAACTTCTTATAAATGAAAAATATTATAGATAGCTTATTAGATAGATATCTATTAGATATTATTAGATATTATATCTTATTAGCTATTATAAGCTACAGATAGCTTATAGTATGAGCCAAGAAGAACTGAAGGAAAAATAATCAGATTTAAATGAGATTTTCTATCCAAAAAAGAATATTGTATCTTCATTGCTGAATGCCCAAGAAATCTATAGGGAAAAAAAATCTTTTTGCTATCCCTTTAGCTCATTCAACAACTTTTCATGAATTTGAGGGAATTAAATATCAGAGGGAATGTATGAAAGAGAATATGAAATTATTATCTACAATCTATTATAACGCTTTGAAGCTTAAAATTGTGCTTCAAGTTTATGAAGGCCAAGATGTTTCCAAAAAGAATCCTCCTCCTTCTTGTTTTCCACCTCCTCCACCATCCCCAGCAGTATCACCACAACCATAATTTCAAATGTCGAAGATGTATGTGGGTCCCCATAAAAATTGGGCCACAATGCAGTCTTAACAATGAATTCTATGAGCCATTAATAGTGAAACAATTCAAGAATACAAATAATTTTATATATGTATATATTTATAAAGCTTAAGACAGAATAATAGCACATTTTGCATACCATGTAACAGGTGTCTAATAGCCTTGGTTCTACAATTTTTGTGGCCCTTGAGATATGGTGATTGTCACTGCAGTTACCAAAATGCAAAATTGGTTTTTTGAAAGTATATGAGCCTTAACAGATGATTCTGTCTTTGCTGATGTTTCCAGGTCACTGAAGCTTAGAGAGATAAGCCCAAACATTTAAAGACCTTAATTTGATCAAAAGGTGACAAGATTAGCTTTATTGTAGTGTGTAACTATCTGTTCCTCACTTCAATTAATGGACAAAAGCATAAAGTTTCCATCTCAGATCCACTGGCATTACAAAAAAGATTGCTGCATTTTCAGTTCACAGATGGAGGAAAACGAAGCTCTTGCTTAATATGGATGGAGTAAAACTCTGGTTTTGTCAAAGCTTAAGCCAGCAACTTAATATAAAAGTTAAAGTTAAAGTTAAAATTAAAAAGAAGAGGGACCAATCCCACTGTTAGGAATAACAAGGTTACCTAACGTAGTTTGGGTAAAATAATATATATAAACTATGATTGTAAGTTTAAGTGTGTGTCACTTTAAACTGCAAAGCATGTAATTTTGGGTGCGGTGTGAAATCGCCATAAGAGGGAGCAAGAGAACCTGATGGATTGCTAACGATTGCTGACGTTTGATGGATTGATGGTTTGCTAACTGCGTGTTTCCCTACTGCTGAGTTGCTGAACGTTGGAGGAAGAAAAGAGGTTTGACTTCTTCATATCTCTACTGCAAGGAGATATATTACTGGACTGATATTTGTAAGTTTACTGATCTCTTTTTCAACACTGGACTTTGCAACTAAATAATCCCTGGACGGACTGAATTAGTGAATGATATATGGATTGTTTTGACTATGCTAAAAAACTCCTACTGGAATAAACTATTTAACTAGCACAGTGTATCTGTTTTACTGAGTGTAAGCTACAAAAAAGTTTATCTCACATATTTTGCCTGCCTGCCTGCCTGCCATGCAGATTCTGCTAGGGTGTATCCCTAACACCCACTTACTTATTTCTGAACGTGAATTATGGTTGAAAGGTTTCCTTAACCAGCAAGTTGTATTATTTTCATATAATTTTGTAGAACCAGCAGCTACTTTATCCCACAATCTCATGACAGAAACCAATTCGAAGCTGCCTTCAAATCAATATGGGAAACCTAGAAGATGTCTCGAATATGTTATATTGAAATGTATTGAAAAAAATAAACCATTGAACATCAATTCTCTGCCAGGATTTTATTCTGTGTCACCCAATCTATAAATTTCCTGCAGCAGTTCCTAGTATACAACTTGCTTATTATGCTAAACAAAATTTTGGATTGGAAATTAGCCCTCTCCTTCTTTGTATATTGGGATGGCAGATTTTTTCACTCTTAATTGATCTAGAAAAAGAACTATATATGTGTGAATAGGGATGCAATCAGTCCAAAACTTTAGTTTTACAACTAGGTTAGTTAGTTTTACAACTAAGATCAAATTAATTCCTGCTAATTTACCATCTTTTAGTTGTGAGACCAGCTTAGTTCAAAAGAAGACCTTGCAAGTGGCATTCTGACAGTGACCCAATATAATTGGGACTTTAGCATATTTTTAAACAAGGCATAAAAATATTCAACTTAAACCTTAGGAACAATCAGACAATGGAGCTTAGCTGAAACTTTTGGAAAGAAGTGGGAGAAAAGGTACCAGGTACCAAGCAATTAAATTCTCCTTTCATTTTTTCCCCTGTACCTGGATAAGTTTATGACTTGTATCTAAATTGTATCTAAATTAGCTATATGAAAACTAATCTCTAAAGGAAATGCAGTCCCTGTGACTTATAGGGCTGTTAACATTTTCTGTAGCAGAAAGAATCCCTTTATTTCTCTGCTTCATAATGGGATAAATTATAAAAATAAATTATTTATAAAACCCTTGTCTGGCATATGCCTGGTTTGCAGAATTGCAGAATGTATGAGTTCGGTAGGACCTACAGGTCATCTAATCCAATCCCCCTCTAAATGCATCATCCATTAAAATACAGATTAAATTATCCCCCATTTGGAAAGTGGCAGTGAAGAATATCTGCACAGACTTCTCTATTGCTTAACTGCTTTTACATCTGGAAATGTTTCCTAACATTCAGACAGAATTTCCTTTCTTTCAATTTCAGCCTATGTATCCTTGCTCTCTTCATGATTTCACTTTCACGTGACTTTTAGAAATGTGTTGACCACTATTATGTCTCCCATCAGTCTGTCTTTATTTTTGCACACCAAACAAGCTCAGCTCCTTCATAAAGAGCTCAGATTCCTCACCCTCTTTAGTAGCTGTCCTTTGAATCTATTCCAATTTCTCCATGTCCCTTTTCTGGCCCAGAAATAGATACAGTATTCCAATAATTGCATTGTACAATGGAACAATTAAGTCAAGGAATTTCATTGAATGCAGCTCACTTGTAACCTACTTCTTGCTCATTTTCTGATAGTGGTCCACTAATATCCAAATTCCCACCAAAACAAATCTCCTAATTTCACCTATCCAGATGAAGAATCTTACATTTATCAAAGTTGATTGCCCTCCAGTTGAATATAGCAATAGCACTTAGACTTATATACCACTTTATAGTGCTTTACATCCCTCTCAAAGCAGTTTACAGAGTCAGCGTATTGCCCCCAACAATCTGGGTCCTCATTTTACCCACCTTGGAAGGATGGAAGGCCGAGTCAACCTTGAGCCTGATGGGATTTGATCTGCCAAATTGCAGTAGGAGTAGCTTGCAGTACTGCACTCTAACCACTCCACCACTGAGGCTCCTAATATGACCTAAGATCAAGCCTGTTGATGTTATTTTGAACTGTGATTTGCCTTCTAAGGTGTTAGCTCATCTCCTTTAGCAAATTGCATAAGTATCTTTTCATTTCATCATCTAGGATATAGAATCTAGGTCATTTAGGAAGATGCTGAATAGCTCTGAGCCAGGAATGGAAACCTAGGGATCCTGGAGATACAGTATTCCACTGTAGGATGATGCAGTACTAATTATAATCAACCTTTGGATGCTGTTGTTCAATCACTTGCAAATTCAGTTGGACCACAATACAGTCTAGTTCACATTTATGTATCTTGTACAATGTATAGAATCGTATGTACATTATCTGATTTTAATGTAAATATTTATTAGAATTTGATCAGTACTTGATGCACTATCAATAATTATTATAGGATTATGAAGCAAATTGCAATAACATATCTGGCCTTATGTCAAGCTAATTCTAATAGATATTTATGCAGAGTTTACACAACCTAGAACAAATAAAGGGAAATAATGTGGAGTTAGCATGTAAACCTCTGATAATTATATATATATATAGCCTTAGAATGAATGAATGAATGAATGAATGAATGAATGAATGAATGAATATATATATATATATATATATATATATATATATATATATATATATATATATCTTGCATGTTGAAAATGTGGTAGCTTTATAGGAAAGCATAGTATAAACTATTGCCTTTATTTCAATCTGGCACATATCTTACACAAGTTTCCTCTTTATTTTACATCAAAACAGTAATCTTTAGAGGTAGGTCCATCCGAGCAAGAATGCTTGAATAAATTTCCATGGCTGAGGAAATTTCTCATACTTTAACCACAGCTATAGCCTTCTTGCTACTTATGCAACATATTGGCCAGAATTAGGCCAAAACATTTACAATCTGAAAAAGAATGGAAAATGGCATTCCTTTTTGATTCACAAACATAATTTAATGGAAGTAGATAGAAATTTGATAGCAAGTCCCTTTAAAAAAAGAATCAGAAAAGATTGCTTTGGAAATTTTAGAGAGAAGCAAAGCAGATGAAACATACTTATGAAATGCCAGCTTGAGCTTCAGGAACATTCTAGTCTTTCTGAATGCTTTAACTTCCTTTATCCTTTAAGTATCTACAGAATCATTTTACATTTGAGTACTTAAAGGATTAAATGAACTGCATGGAAATGATTATTACTGCACCGAGCAAAGCTAATGTTTAAGGACATGCTGTTTTGCTGCAAACTAGAACTGTTTTTGCACTGTATGGAGACACTTAGCTTTTCAAAGGAGGTAGTGATGAACCACACCATCAAAAACACTTTGCTGCTAATGAAAAAAAAATCAGCTAGTAACATTTTTAATGCACCACAAAAGAAACTCAAATATTGACTCCCTATGCATTTAATCCTGAAAGTTAAATGAATTGAGATCAATGTTGTCTAAACTTAAACAATAGTGAGAATGATGACATACATTATGTTTAAATGTTTTAAACATTTTGCATTGACAACTATACATAGTAGTATTTTAATATTTATCATGGTAAAATACAGAATACATTTTCAATAGCACATATTGGAATAATTGCTATCACCTTCCCTTTAAAATTACACTGAGGATGTACATACAACAATAGTAATAAAAGAATAAATAACTATGTAGATAGGCTGCTACACAAATGTGATTAATAAATAAAAATATAAAATCTGTCATTATGCCAATAGAAGATATATGTTCAACATATCTCTTTAGTCACCACTGACTAAAAGAATGCAAAGTATAACCATACATGTGAATAGTAATCACCTTAATGTCCTGCGATAAACTAATATGAATTTAAGCATTAAAAGTTACTTGAAAATGTAGTTTGTAATAATTAATTTTAAATTATGCCCAATGAAATCTTTACTTTTATTCAGAGGGTGGAGTGTGTCTCCCAATTCATTTATCAACATAGAAATTGCAGTTTGGGAATCTCTTATTTTAGGCACTTCCATAGGGATCTGCTGCTTATATATTGTTTGAGTTACTGTCACATTTGTGTCCTCATCATGACTTCTTGAATCTTGAAAGGACAAAAGGGGAGGATGGAAAGGGGAGTAATCTACCATCTAGCCAATGGCAGCAGAAAAAGGTCTGCAGGGGTGTCAAACTGGCAGCCTGCGGGTTGGATGCATCACAAGCAGGTCATGCCCATCCCGACTCTGTGAAGAGAAAAAAAATGTTGCAAAACATCATGTGATACTACGAGTTTGACACCTGTGAACTATTGCCTTACCCTTTGCCCTCTTTTTTTCCCACTGCATTTGCTGTTGCACTCTTTTCAGACAATGTTCCACCTCTGATCCTAATTGTGGCAAATGTGAGCATGATGCCATGCTTCTTTTATTCATGGGCCATCACTCAGTGGTATAGTATATAAGATATAAAAAATGGTCCATAGCACTTTTGAAGACATTAACATGTAAAATTAACATTAAAAATTACAGTGCTGTTAGAAATAATTTAGAGAAGTCTGAGTTATTTTTATACAATGAAGGCAGAAAAAAAAATATTGATACCTAAAGCTTTGAAAATCATAATATGCCCTCTTCTGGTTAATACATTTCTAGATGTTTTTTCTTTTACAAATTTATGGAGGCTTCCCCATTAACTTTGCTTGTGAGAAGCTGTGAGGAGGTGTCAAAAATAGGGGTGGAATTCTACTGGTTCTATAGAACTAGTGTTACGATTCTGCGCAGTTTGGAGAACTGGCAAATTGCACAATTAGCTGGCCCTGCCCCTCCCTGCCCTGCCCAGTCATTCCTTACCTGGCATGCACGCCATCCAACTTGTCTCCTAAGTTATTATTTTTCCTTTCTCCCCCACACCATAAACTGTTCTGACTATCAGCTGTGCTAGGAGATTTAGATTAGCTAGAAAGCAGGAAATTGTTAGATTTCTTGCTTTCTAGCTAATCTAAAAGCAGAGCTGAACCTTCCTAGCTTCTATTTTTCAGTGCAGACTCAAGCAATAGATTGCAGAATGGTAGATCTCTGAGTGAATCTATGATTCTGTGAGCAACTCCATCTGCCTGCCTGCTTTGCCTGATTTTGGGTAAAAGTTGCTCTTTTTTAATAAAAAAATTCAATATTTACATAAATATTTACAATTTTACAAACAAGCCACACCCAGCCAGTCACATGACCACCAAGCGACATCCACAAATTAGGCCACACCCACAGAACCAGTTGTTAAGAAATTCGAATCCCACCCCTGGTCAAAAATCATGATCACGTGACCATAGGGACACTGCAACAGCCACCACTTTGTGAATAAAACTTGTCTGAACTTCCTGGAAATTTCAATTCCACAGGAGTAAAGGGTCCTAGATTCCTTAAGTTAGTGAATGTTTAGTGAACCTTGATTTACAAATTGGCAGTATATTACACTATTTAGTCAGATCAACTCAAAACAAGTTGAGTTTTAATGGAATGTAGATTTTGTAATTTGAAACAGACATCTTTTTTATCATAATGCTTTGTAAAGATTTATATTCTCATTATTTTTTTTTAAAAAAAGCATATTAGGAAAGTAGAAGGTATCCACTGGGGCAGTTAAAAAAGCAAAATGCTTCAGTCAATCATCATCGTCTTTTAATGACTCCATAATCCCTTGTGGAGTGGAGTCTGAATGGAGCTGAGTGTTTACTGGCCAGATGCCCTTCCTGTCACCAATGCAGAATTTTATTCAGCAGAACAGATACATTCTTAATGTGCCCAGAGAGAGAAATATCTGCCTTACCTAGAATCAAACTCACAGCCTCCTGATTGTGAGGTAAGAGCTCTAGGCCACTGTACCACTCAGAAATACTTCAGCCAATGCCCAGCATAATTTTTTACAGCACACCAAAAGAGTGGAGCCTTGATCACATTGTTGCAGCATCCACCATCATGACTATTTTGACCTTCCACCCTGATCTCCATGCAAGCTGTGGAACACTTCAAAATAATTTTTGACATATGCATAGAACTAGTATACCATACTGCAAGTGATCATTTGCTTCTATTTCTCCAGAAAGGACAAACTTCCAGCTACCAGAGATACTGCCTGCAGAAATAGAAGTGCAGCTTTTAGAACATAGAAAACTGACAACAGAAAAAGAATCTCTGAGTCTGCCCTTTGATGATATTTTTGTTTTGTTTATTTACTATTTTTTATTTTATTTTTTAATTTTTTGTTGGATTAAAGACCAGTGTTTATTCTAAGCATGTTTTAACTCAGTTACCCACTATACCACCATTGGAAATTGATTCCAAAATTCCATTATTTGTTTCTCTTAAGTAATACTTCCTAACTTTATTTTTGAATCAGTTTGAGGTTATGCCCTTGATTTTACTTAAGTTGTTCTTGATTTTACTTAATACTGAAAATATTGCTTTCTAGAACTTTATTCATATTCTTCTTTAATGTACCCTTTTTCCAGATGTCCTCCAGGTTGTACTTATTCAGCTCTTACAATCTGTCCTGATATGTTTTGCCCAGCAGTGGGATCCTACATGTTCCACTACTGGTTCAGTGATAGTGCACATGTGCATATGCACCTAATGTGTTCGCACCTAATGCATGCACACAGCTGTCCCCACACCACTTGAGGCCTCCAGTGCCAATCAGCTGAGAGGATAAAGAAGAGAAAAGTGCAGAGGCGGGGGGAGGGCCAATCTTTTTTCTTCCTCTCAGCTGATCATCAGAGGCTATTTATAACTACCAGTTCAGTCAAACTGGTCTGAACTGGTAGCATACCATCACTGGTTTTGTCCCTCAGACCTGGCACCATTTTTATTGCCCAACTTTGGACTCTGAACTTTTCATCCCCCTCTCCCAACCCTTAGTAGTCAAGCAGCAGCTACAAACCTATAAAATGTGCAATTCAGCAATGCTCTTAGTTGAATTATGCATCAAGAAAGACCAAGTTGGAAAAGGTGAGAAGATTTCCTCTTTCTCTTTCTACCTTCTGCAGCCCATTACTGTCCATGTTTATTCATATGTCATTGAAAGTTCAATTTATGTTTAATGACACAGGATTCTCACCCAACTAGATTGTGCATCTGTTTGCTGTATAAGATTACTTGGTCTCTCCATCTTTCAGATAAACACATATAGAAACTGATGTTATTTTCACAACACCCTTGTGAGTTCCATACATAGATGTTATTTTCACAACACCCTAGTGAGTTCCAGTTGAGAGGAAATAATTAACTCAACTTCATCCAGGGAGCTCTATTATCAACATGTACAAGCTTTATTAGATCAAAGTGTTCACCATGTTCATTCGCATAAAAAGGTAGATATAATTTTCAGAGATATAGCACCCATAGACCATGAATTTTGGTCTCTTTGCTGTGCAACACCAGTAGTTGAAGAAGTATTAGGAACAGCAAGTATAGCAAAGGAGAAAGAGCCGGTCGGGATCCCAATGTAAGGTAATGAGAAAGAATGAGCAGAACTGGATTCTAAATTTGGAAATACAAAATGCTGGAAAGGGGGAGACAAGAAAAGAGAAGCAGGATGGATTCTGTGAATAAGTAGAGTGGGCAGGGAAGCAGAGAAAAAGGAAGAAAACTAGAGTGGAGAATTGCCTGAATTCATACATAACATACTTTAGCAATTGTAGTCCTTCAAAAGGTAAGGTTTTCAGCCCTACTTCTTCTAGCAAAGTGAAAATCAAAATTTTATTATTCTCTAGTGTTTTCTAACTGGTTTTCATTCTGTTGCTGCTGCATATCACTGTATTAATAATTTTTTGTGGGAACCAAGCAGATGGTAACTGCAATCCTATGCTTCTAGAAAATTTGTAAAGTAAGATTGATTGACTGACACTCAGTGGGCTAAAATTCTATTGAATCACAGTAGCTTATAATAAATGCAATAATCATCATTGCCACACTTCAGTGATCTTAAACTGTGTTTGCTTTAGACTACTTGTGATTCAGCTTTAGCTCATGAACTCAGTTTAACACTTAATTGATGATCATAGATAGCCTGTACTAAATTCTAGGAATTTTTTATATTTAAAATACCCATCAAGATGTAATGGTGCAAAAGTCATTCATCTCCAAGATTATCTGCAAATATGGTAACCTTATTGATACATGGTTTTTAAAGTAGAATTTTTGCAGTGCCATGTGCAAGATTTGGCATTACCCAGTGACATCTTGGCTTGTCATTTCTGGACAGTTATACAAGTGAAGCTGGAACAAAATAAGCAAACAATAGCAATGAAAAAGAGAACATTTACTTGGGAAAATTGAGTTCATTTGCTCAAACAGGTCAAGTGCTTGCCTGCCCAGTTCCCCAACTTTTCAATTTTCATGTGCTTAGACTGTTGCTGAGCACTGCAACCTTTCAACTAATTTTCTACTGTAATTTTTAATAGAGTACCAAAGAAGACAGTGGGATGCATCTTACTTGTGCTAAACTTGTGCCCATCACATTTTAGTTTCATAATGTCTGCATATGGTTATAAATATTGAATAAAAATAACAATATTAAAATAAGAACCTTGTTAAGACTTCTTACATTTTTTAAACAATTTTAAAGATAAAAGTGCCTATATCATTGGTTTAATACCATGTATTTTATTTTTCTTATACAGTTTACTCTTAGAAGGCTTTTCAAACTAAAATGCTATGAACTTGAAAAAGCCTAATTAATAGATATGTCATTCCCTCCCTTTCTTCCAATTCAAATAAATTAATTATGTATACTGAATCAAGAATTTAAGTGTGATCTTATCATTCTTGAGAGACATCCTATAGACCGGAGTATCAAACTCATGTTGTCACGGTGGCATCACGTGACATATTGGGACATTTTCCCTTTGGCTAAACTAGGTGTAGGCATGGCCAGCATATGATGCATCCGGCCTGCAGGCCAGGAGTTTGACAGCCCTGCTATAGACCATTAGATATTTTCAATTTCCCATTTCAAAAATGAAGATATGGCATTCCCACTATGATCTGGAGTAAAATGGAGTACATAACATTCTGTGAATAGAAGCATAAATAACTGCTTCCCCAAACCAAAATGAAACAATAGAAGAGAGAAAGAAATCTGTGAACTGACCTTAAATATCATATTTTGGTTCTTACTATGTTACAGAGCCCCTGATTATGACATCAAACATGTAAACAAGCTAAATACACTACTAACATGGGCAGTATCCTGCCCACACACTTTTATATTTCTTGGTGACTTCAATCTATCTCATATTAACTGGATCCTAAATGAATGTACAATTGAACCCATACATGCAACCTTCTACAATGCAGTAACATATATGGGACTGGAACAACTAGTAACCAACAATACTAGGCTTAACAACTGCCTCGATCTCATCTTCTGCAATAGTTTGAATTCAATTTATGGAATACAAATTAAAGAACCCTTTTCCAACAGTGACCACAGCATGATTGACTCTTGTTTCAACAAACGTCCACACAAAAATCAACACAATGATGTGATCCCCAATTATAACTTCAAAAAAGGCAATTATGATCTTATAATCAACGATCTCTCTTCCCTTGATTGGCAATTTCTATTCACTGGATGCAATACTATTGAAGATCATTACAACATACACTTACTAGAAATCAAAAGAGCAACCAAACTATATGTACCAAGAACAACTTCCAAAACCAGGGGGGAAAAAATTACCCATAACAATAAGGAAGCTTCAATCCAAAAAGAAATCACTGCTGAAAAAACAAATCTGGTCATGTTGCCAACTTCAAAAGCTGATACAAAAATCTGTGCCACCAGATAAAAACTGAATGCACTAATTATCACAATAAACAAGAGGAAAACCTTCTACGCACCAATTCCATCCGTGCTTTCTACAATTTTGTAAACAACAAACTAAAAGACTCAAGGTCCATCCCACCCCTGAAAGGACCTAATGGTAAAGACTGCAATGATTACACTATTAAAGCCAACCTCTTTAACACATTATTTGGCTCACTATTTGTAAACAGCAATGGATCATGCCCAGTACTTCCTAGTCGAACCACAGACAACTACAATGATCTAATACATATTGATTTTACAGAAGACATTGTTGAAAAAGCACTGCACAATCTAAAACCATTCCTATCTATTGGACTGGATGGAATATGTGCCTACTTCCTAAAAAAGCTATCCACTGCCATAGCCGAACCTCTAAGCATAGTCTTTGAAAAATCTTTCAGGACCAGCTCCTTGCCAAAACTATGGTCACAAGCCACAGTCATCCCCATCTTCAAAAAGGGAGACCCCAGCCTAGTTGAAAATTACAGACCAATCTCCTTATGCTGCACCGCCTGTAAAGACATGGAATCAATTATTAACCAATCCATTATCCTCTACTTAGAGACAAACAACCTACTCTCTAATAAACAATTTGGTTTCAGAAAAAACTATCCTGTAATCTGCAACTCTTACACTAAAAAAACATATGGACTACACAACTCGATCAGGGTAAAGCAATAGACGCAATCTACATAGAGTTCTGTAAAGCCTTTGATTCAGTGATGCATGACAAACTACTACTAAAACTAAAATCTTATGTTATCTCTGGACACCTACATAACTGGATAGAAGCATTCCTGTCAAACAGACAACAAATGATCAAAATTGGGAGCGTCCTATCAAATTCTGTATGTGTCAAAAGTGGTGTCCCCCAAGGCAGTGTTTTAGGACCAACTCTCTTCATACTCTACATAAATGACCTCTGTGATCATATTAAGAGCAACTGCATTCTCTTCGCTGATGATGTAAAGCTATTCAACACCACAGACAATATTACTACCCTCCAAAAAGACCTTGACTATGTATCAGAATGGTCAATCAAATGGCAACTTCAAATCTCAACAAATAAATGCTCTGTCTTACATGTTGGTAGAAAAAAATCAGAAAACAAAATACAAGCTAAATCAGGGGTGGGCAAACTACGGTCCGTGGGTCACATCCAGCCCGTTGGTCATTTTAATATGGCCCGCCTCTGAAAAAAAAAATTCCCCCCTGAAAAAAAAATTGGAGCTGGCCAAAAGAGACCCTGTGCCGCGAGCCATAAAATCGCACACACAACACGGAGCTGGGCAGCCGCTTCCCTGATGGCGGGGCTGAGGTCACCGCCCAGGGAATGCCCACTGCTTTCCCTCCACCCGGGCTCCGCTCAGGTGTCCGGCTTGGGCTGTCAGGAGTTGCTACCGCGGGCACAGCTCCGCACGGCTCCAGCCCCACATTGCCTTGGGAAGGGAAAGGCAAAACCAGGAGCTGCTGAGCCTGAGCCTCCGGTGCCACTGCTGCCATTGCAAAATGCCACCGCAGCTCTTCCTTTTTGCCTTTCCCTTCCTGAGGCAATGCGGGACTGGAGCTGCGCGGAGCTGTGCCGGCCATAGCAACTCCTGACTCAGGGGGCCTCCGAGGGGAGGGGAAGGAGGAGAAGAAGGGGGGGAAGGGTGGAGGGGGGCAATTCCCCCAAAATCTTGTGCTGACCCAGCCCGTCTGTCAAATTTTAAAAGTCAATGTGTCCCCCGAGCCAAAAAGTTTGCCCACCCGTGAGCTAAATAGTCAAGACCTTGTTGAGGATCCAAACTTTGTCAAGGACTCATCTCAAATAATCTAAGTGCTAGAGCCCACTATAACTATATAGCCAAAAAGGCATTAAGAGTTGTTAATCTAATCCTACGTAGCTTCTTCTCTGGTAATATCACACTACTTACTAGAGCATACAAAACATTTGCTAGACCAATACTTGAATACAGCTCATCAGTCTGCTCAGCATATGATGTATCTGATATTAATAAAATTGAAAAAGTCCAGAAATATTTCACAAGAAGATTTCTCTGCTCCTCTACTCATTGCGGAATACCTTATGCCACCAGACTTGAAACTCTAGACTTAGAAAACCTAAAACTACACCTCCTCCGGTCCGGTCTAAATATAGTATATAAAATCATACATTGCAATGTCCTATCTGCAAATGAATACTTCAGCTTCAATCATAACAATACAAGAGCACACAATAGATACAAACTCAAGGTTAACCACACCAAACTTGATTGCAGAAAATACTTCAGCCTTCAGCCACAGAGTGGTCAATGTTTGGAATACTCTACCTGACTCTGGTTTCTTCCCCAAACCCCAAAAACTTTAACCTTAGACTTTCTACTATTGACCTCACCCCATTTCCTAAGAGGTCTGTAGGGTATGTGCATAAGCGCACCAATCGTGCCTACCGTCCCTGTCCTATTTTTTTTTATTTTTCTTATAAGTTTCTATCTCATGTATTCAGAACTATATTCTTTACCTGTATCTTGTAAGCGACTGACAAATCAAATAAATACTAAAAATACTAAATTATTCTCTAGCATATTTATATTCTGGTTCCTTGCCTGTGGTGAAGAAATATAAAGCCATATATTCAGGGATGGATTTCTACCAGTTCTGTCCACCTCTGTAGAACCAGTAGCTCTGAAGAGCAGCAGACATAGAACCGGTTCTATGTCTGCTGATGTTTTGGCCCACCCACCTACCCGGGGTCTTACCTGACTTTTATTTCCTGCTTTTTCAACTTCAGCTGCCCTGCGAGGCACAGCTGCAGTTAAAAAAGCAGGAAAAAAGTACTTTTTCAAAGGCTGCTTCTCTGTCCGCAGCGTGCTGATGACGATTTTCAGGTGTCCCTGTGCAGCATGCAGGGAAGCACATTGTAAATCACTGAACCTCGTAAATCACCGAACCGGTAGTTAACCCTGTCAGATCCCACCCATGCATATATTATTTGATTGGTTATTACATTTTGCTGCAGCTGGCACTTTATTCGAAAGCAAGTTGATGCTGTCTATTAACTTAACATATATGCCTGTTACAAACTGATATTTGCTTAGATATAGTAAATATGCTTAGATATATCTTCTTGTCTTTCTGTTCCTTGAGCTATATTTGAATGACATGCTCTTTTTCTATGTAGAGTTAAAGATCTACATTAGTCTTTCTCAAACTTGACAAGTTTAAGATGTGTGGACTTCAACTACCTACCATGGCTGGCTGGGGAATTCTAATAGTTGAAGTTCCCACATCTTAAAGGTGCCAAGTTTGAGAAACACTGATGTACATGATAGAAGATCTTTAAAGAACTGTCGCAGAGATAAAATAAAACTGAGCAGCAATGCAGATGGATTTTTTTTTTTGAAAGTTTCATCAAAGCATTTACCAATGTAGGTATTTTTCTGACACAGTTTTTGAAGCATATGCTAAAATACAGCTGATGACTATAAATCTTCAGATGGTTCTTGAAGCAATCCCTTTCAGCTAAAAGGATTTTAAATTTAATTTCCCCAGATCATTGCAAAATCAAAGTTCAGCTTATGTGAAGCATTATCAAAAGACTAATTATGTGCAGTGGTGGGATTCAATTTTTTTTTTACTACTGGTTCTGTGGGCGTGGCTTGGTGGGCATGGCAGGGGAAGGATACTATAAAATCTCCAATCAGAGGTGGTATTTGCTGGTTCTCTGAACTACTCAAAATTTCCGCTACTGGTTCTCCAGAATTGTTCAGAACCTGCTGAATAGCACCTCTGATTATGTGTATGTTCATGTGAGAGAAAGAAGCACACAGAACTAAAATGCTGTTCCAGAATGGTATAAATAACTTTCTTTGCTTCTTCCTCTTTAGTTATTTATTTATTATGACCTGTAGACTGCAGACTAGTGACTTGAGATAGTCTTCCCTATCTGTTCACATCTCTCTAAGTATCTAAACAGAGAAACGCCATTAAGAATGGATCAAAAAGACAATATGGATCTTTACAAACAATGGTAGTTTAAGTAGAGAAATAATGTATCTCAGCATAGTGGATATGTTGCCATGTTGATTGCTAAGTCTGCTCTATTTTCTGTCCGATGTTCTCTGTTAATGGATAACATCAAAAAGGATGCTGTTATTTTTCTCTCCATAGTTATTTAAAGTAGACTTGTACTGAAAAGCTCTTCAGATAAAGTGGGATTGCTTAACAGAAAACACCCCCAAGGTTTTGGAATATCTTCTAGGCCCAATGGGCTGACTTCCACCGAAGCTTCAGCTGATGTAGAATGTGACAGCATGGGCTGTTATGAACACATTATCATATGCCCATGTAACACCTTTGCTTCATAAATGGCACTGGTTACTAGTCAGCTACTGGTGCAATTCAAAATGCTAGTGATTGATAAATATCTTCATGGCTAGAATGTCATTGTCTAGGGGGTTACCTTTCCCTCATTGCTTCTGCCAGTCTGATAAGATTTGACAAAATGAGCAGATTTCAGCTACCATTTTTAAACATTTGACGGGACCTAGGAAGTTTGCCTTCTCTGCTCTGATGCCTGCCCTCTGGAACGGGAATGAGACAACTTGCCACAGCTAACTTGCTGCTGCAAACTCACTGTGGCCAACTCACCACAGCCAACTTATAGCGGGTGAATTTGCCATGGCCAACTCGCTGCAAGAGAACTCGCTGCAGGACAATTGAACAATTCTATTTAATTATTTAAAATAAATAAAAAATATTTTAATTTTTGTTATTCACATTTCATTCTGTCCCCCCTTTTGCATGCTTTCTTTAATGATTCTATTCCTCCTTTTCTTTGATATTAGCTTAACTCTTGTCCCGCAGCAAAGTGTCCTGCAGCGAATTGGCCGTGGTGAGTTGGCTGTGACAAATTGTCATAGACCCCTCTGGAACAGTTTCTCTTTGCCACCCTTAAAATGGATCCTGAAGATCTGGATAGGTTAAAAATGAGTTTTAAAGTCCTTTATTTTTAAAACTATGTTTAAACTTAGTTTAAAATTTACACTGCATCAATAATTAGAGTTCGTTCCTGGAATGTTTTTTTTTTTTTTTGCTATTTGCTTTAAGCATAGTGAAACACATCCTATTTCTAGCCACTTATCTTTCCCATTTAAAAAGCAATACAAGATTTGGGTAGAATGAGGTGGGACTAGAGATAAACAGTTTATCTGCAAGCTTTGTTGTTACTTCAAGTGCTACAAAATTATATCTACTAACTCACAGATAGAAGATAGCAATAAAATTCAAAATAATGTTGATATGTTAGCAAAGTGAGGTGAAAAAAATAAGATAAGTCTGAGAAGTACAAATGCATACTTTTTACTTTAAAAAAAATTAAATGCAATAGTTTAGAATGAGAATATTTTGGCAATTCTTGCTAGAGTTGTTGAAAAGAAATGTGAATATGAGGTAAATGTCATTTTAGGCTGCATGAACAAAAATACTTTCCAATTATATGAGATAATAGTTCCAACTTGCTTAGTTTTGGTCATTTTCTACCTTGAGTGGGCCTTGTTCTAGACATACTACTTTAGGAATGATTCAGACAAACTGGAACAGGTTAAAAGAAGGGTAATAAAGATAATTAGAGAAGCAGAAAGTAAATTTGATGAAGAAAAATGGAAGAAGCTACATTTAGCCCTGAGAAAAGATGACAGAAATGGGACTATTTTAGTGCATTTAAAATACTTAAAAAAAAGTTTCACAAAAGGTCAAGATATACTCTCTAATATTCTGGAGAGCAGGCTATAGATACTGGAATTTAAAGGAAGATAGATTTAAAAAAAAGAAAACGCTCCCAATAATAAGAGCAGTTTAGCATTGTAACCAATGACCCAGAAAAATGGTGAACTAGCCTTCATTTAAGGCTAGACAGCTACTGGTCAAAGGTTATTTTGTTTCAATTTCTGCACATAACAGGATATTGGAGTCAATGGCCAAGATGTCTTCTTCCATCTCTTGATTCTATGATACTAACACTCCATCCAAACAAAGAGCATGAAACAAGATCAAGCTCATTTATCTGCTTTTATGATATGACCATCTTTGGTGTGACTGTCACAAACCAGTTTCCAACATCATGAAAAAAGGATCCCTTTTTTTAAAAAAATTATCAGGTTCAAAAAAGAGCATCTTAAAAACAAATTAATTATAGCATGGACTTTTAAGTCCTTTTCATCATCAGATACCTTTAAATAACATCTTCAGAAAGCTGTTATTATACAGATGCAAGTTTGCTTGTTTTCTGTGGATTTAATCTCTAACTAAATGACATTGCTTTTCATTGCCATATAAATTGGGCAGTTTTATACCCTCTGTCAGCAACGAGGATAACAATATCCACTTCTATTTATCTGGAAAAGATCATGTCACATTTTTGTGCTACAAGATGTTAAAAACAAGCTAAAACAAGGGCTGCAAGACTTTGGATGGCCAATAAATGACAGGAAAGAGAGCTGATGGCTTTTAGGATTTTTGCAGATTAGATCCTGAAACTGAAATTAATAGTAAAATGCTATATTAGTACTATGGCTATATCCAACATCCTAGAGGTTCTCTGCAAAAGGTAGTCATCTAGATCTCGGTAAATATACAGTAGTTTCCCACAGACAGAAGACTTTTATTTTGGCTTATATTTAAATTTATGCAGATTTGAAAAAGTTAGCAAAGTTGAGACCTTTCCTACAAAAACATCTTTAATCTGGTTATCCTGAGCAAAAGCAAGGGAGTAATTTTCCTAGATAAAAAGAGGATTATTCCTTCTGGTTCACTATATAGTAAATAGCTGGATAGCTTCAGGCCATAATACTTTCCTCTTTTTCTTTAATTGCAGAATATTTTTTTTACTCAGACATTCAAATAACCAAATCATAACTGTATTACAGAATTTGCTTTTTATATTTTATGTAGTTTAATAATTTAAATTGTTTCTATCTTTAAATATTACTTAAAGTTTAATGGAAAGTTTATTCATATCTTTCCCCAAAATTATTTACAATCATCTGGTACATGGATAATACTGGTACTCAGTACTATCTGTGAAGTTTTCCAAGTATAATTAAAATTATTTTGGAATACATCTGAGCTGAAATATTATGAAAAGTACTGCTCACCAACTACCCAGATATGATTCCCACCTACTGCAAAGTGATTCTTTGAAAAGTAGAGTGGAATGGAGTATGTACTGATTCTTTAGGTATAATTAGTTTCAACAAGTAATTGCTAAACTTCAAACTCTTCTTATAAATATTGATTTAATAAAATTTGAGCCTGCCAAATAGTATGTGTCTAGCTTGCAGTAAGAGTCCTGTTAAATAAAGAGAAATAAGTTTCTCCCAGCACTATATCTTAGATTTCAAAACTAGCTAAGACAAAGAAAGCTGAAGAAGAAATGCTTCAGAACTGCCTATTGTCAATTTAACCTTTGTAACCAGATCCTTTGCTCAGACATCACCAGATTTTTAGCATTTATTAATTAAATAATTTGATTAAGGTATATAAGTAAGGATAGGGATTCTGTTGTATTCCTCTTCCTTGCTTCCTACTGGCCTACCAGCATAAGCTAGTTGTTCTCTAGCAGGACTATGACTTAGGTTTTAAAACATAAGATTTGTCTGTTAAGACATTAAGATCTTCCTTAATGGGCAGAACGTAGGTTTTATTACATTCCTCTGATATTCTGTTATCAAAACATAATGCAGTATCTTCCAAGCAGATCACACACAATAATGGTGCCCACTTAACAGCCATACTAGGCCTATGACAAGTCGTCTTGTCATCTAATTGCCAAATTTTATTTCTGTTTGATCATGTTGTCAGAACTCTGACCAAAAGGACATTTCAAGAGTTGTTACTATTTTAGAAATGCAGCATTTAATAATCAGACACATCCATTTCTCTCCTTATTTAATGCTCACACAGGGAATCTGCAAGTATCAAAGTAAAATTCTGCTTGAATAATTATATATTCATTTTGGATATAGGGAGATAGATCAAGTTTGTTTTAATTTGTTAATATTTTGTCATTTCTGTCTTCAGATCTTTCTCATTACTGATTAAATGAGCAGTTAATACTCTTCAGGCAATTCCACACATTCACTTAACCTATTGTAACTGCTATTTTTTTCTTCCTTTTTTCTTTATAGAAGAAGAGTTATACAATTTTAGGCTACAATTAATTCAAAAGAACCACATATATTCTCTACAATATATTCAATATTCCAGACTCAAAATGGAGCCAATTTAATCTAGTGGTTAAAGAACCAGGCTAAAAATTGAGAGACTGTGAATTCTAGTCCAGCTGGATAACTTGTGGCCAGCCAAACACACCTCACAGGTTTGTTGTTATGGGAAAATAATAGGAAGGCATATTAGATATGTTTGCTGCCTTGAGTTTATAAAAATAATAAAGTTGGGTTATGAATAAAACAAATACATTCTAATGCATTTTGTTGTTTTATCGTACAGCAAATGCATTGCATAGGGATACAACATAACTGTATAAGAAAAGTAGCTATTTAAATCATATACTTGTTAGAAACCATCTAAGTGAAAAAATTGTCTCCTCGCTAAACAAAAACTATTACAGGATCTTCCCATCCATGTTAGTACAGCCCTTGTGGCCAATGCAAAATGATTTTTTAGCCAAAAGTCTAGTTGGATAGAAATGTTATTTACAAATTTTCACTACATGCAAGGGTATGAATCTTTAATATATAATGTGATGTGTATGTCTCCAAATGTAAATAGCAAGGTTATTATTTACTAAAGCATTTTATGTGAAAAACCCACATCAGACTTCAGATCGATGATTCTTAGTTATAGAACAAAGTAAGGATAGTAATGAAACACCTTTATTTTAAAAAGAAACAAAATGTGGGTTGTGACTGACTAATTTAATCCCCAAGGACCAAATGAAGACATTCAATATTTATATTGATTTGAATCTTGGAGGTTTTCCTCTTCCCCCTCATTTCCTGATATATTCACCAGAAGCGAAGGTATTAATTCATTTTTCCCAAGCTTATTATTCTGTTCAGTCAGATACATTAAGGTCATTTCCCTTTAAGAATAGAACAGCACTTTTTCCTAGACCAAAAAAATCTCATTAACCTTGGAAGTTAAAGCACTGTTCTTTCTCAAAATAAATTTATAATTGGCATGGTTTTAGTTGGTAAGTACAGGTACGATGAACAAACCATTTCTTTACCCACTTTAAGTAGAAAAAGAACAAAAAATATTGAGGCATTTCTGAGGGATCTGTTAAAGAATGTGCACCTTCATTTTGTTATTTAAGGTTGTAAAAACTGAAAGAAAAAATGATAAAAGAATATGAGTCAAGAAGATGGTTTTAAAACATGGCTTTAATTAACTTGGACTTTTGCTGCTAGACTTTTGCTTTGCATAAAGGGTCCTTTGCTGTATTAGTTCCAGATTATTTGATATGCATATATAAGTATTTTGCAGATAAAATTAGTAGATTTAAATGGCACCATTCATGGTATGGTTATATCACTAAGGCAATATATTGTCCTGAGTGTTGAGCTTTTATGCCATTTTAAAACTGGATGTTTTTATATGAGTAAACTGTTAAAACCAGTGGTATCCTATGGCAACTTTAAGACCTGTGGACTTCAACAATACTGGCTGGGAAATTCTGGGAGATAAAGTCTACAGGTCTTAAAGTTTCCAAAGTTGGACACCCCAGTAGTCATTTTGCAGTGCTCTTAATAAAAAAATACTGCTTAAAATACTGCTTAAAAGGTCTTTGGGCTTCTGTGTAATAATTTTTCCCCATCCCCACTTTTTGAGATGAAGGTGAATGAACATTTACATTATAATGATTTGTCCACGAAGTGAGTTCTCAGAGAAGACATAAGAGAAGGAGCTCTCTTCTTTCTAGCCAATTATTTGAGTGAACTCTAATACATTGTCTTGCCTTTAATTTAGAGTACTTCATTTCTTCCATGCTTTTCATCTCCTTATCTGCGATCTTTATAAATAGTTTAATTTGCTTTATTTTTCTTTTATATCATCTATGCACTACTAAAGCTATGCATCACCGGACAATGATTTTTGAATCAAGATACTAAAATGGCCTTACAAAATCTGGGACCCATGACTCCCAAGGGAATGAAATTTGGAGAAGTTGTGATTGCTTCAGGCTGCTGCTATGGTAGAGTGAAAGCTTTTTTCTCCTTTGTGAATTTGGTTTGCTCATACCCTACTTAAACTATTATATTGATTAAAAGACTTTTTGCGAGTGTGCATATCACATGGTTCAATGAAGTTAGCATGTAGCATGATACAGAAATTAGCTTCTTTGAAAAAATGATGCTGTTTTGATGATATTACTGAGATGGTTATGATAATTAAGTCAAACATAGAAGTCATCAGTTGATCAGATGGTAAAACAGAAAAGTAAGAAAAATGTATGATTTCATTCCAAGATGATTTTAACACAAACATTTTCTGTATTCAAATCCACATATATGCAATTTGCTACTTCATAAGAATGTTCCAGAATTATAATCAAAATATTAGATGCTTACAGAAGAACCACTAAAAATTAATAATCAGCTTCCTATGGTTCTAACTTATTTAAATGCTTTGAGGAGGGATCAAACTGTGTTCTCTTGAAGAAAGCAATTTATCAGGTATGATCTCATTTGGAATCATGTTAACTCTTGTTCAGATTAATATAATGCCAGAATAGTAGCTTTCTTTTAATTAAGCTTCATCTGAGATAAATATCAATAAACAATGTTCTTTGGAGTTAGGTGACTTTTCATTCATTATATTTGTTTCCTTGATTCAAAGATTATTAAAAGTTGACAGATTGCAGAACCAATCCACAAGCTTCAAATGTGAGAGCTGGATTCTTTCTGTGAACTCACAAATATGCAACTTTATGTCATTTATGGCTATTGACATAGCATGATAGTAGTAGGGTTTTTATTTTTCAAGAACTTATAAGAGAGCAATACTTTTTTTAAAGAGAGGTAAGCTATTACAACCTTCTGTATTCAAAATAAATAGTTTGTGATTGGTGGCTCAATATATTAATATGTAAGCTTCTTTTCAAAATCCTGAAGTTCAGTTTATTCTTGAGACTTTAATATGTTTCCAAGTACTCTTTTTTCCAAAGTTCTTCACTATTTTGTTTTCTATTATCCGTTTTGTTTAATTGGGCATTTTTCTTTTAGAATGATTCCAGGCAACCATGAATATCTGAAATATATAAACAGGGATATGGGTATAGAGTGTACAGTGAGAGCAAACAAAATATGCAGTAAGGGATGAATGAAGATTTGAATCTGATTGAAATTCTTCAGGAGCATTTGCAACATAAAAGCATCAGCTTTATATAGCAATTTATTCAGTGTATTTATTCAAGGTTGTGACATGCTAAGCAATTCAATAGTCATTAAGCAAGGCTGTTAATGCTCCAAAATACTTTCTTGTTGATGAATGTCTCAGGTATATCATTCATTATACATTAAAGTGGCAACTAAAATCCATTTGCTCCTAGGCAGCTAAGATGTTATTACTGTTTAATGGGACATCACTCTGCTGTACAACTATATAACAGGAAAAGCTCAAGAGCTAATTAAAAAATGTAGCTGTATTTGATGTCATTTTGGGGAAGAGGTACTTCAAAGTATATGTAAATTTATTTATACATGGTATTTATATGGCTGTCATTTTTATGGAGATATCTCTAGAAAGCTATTAAGCATAAATATGGAAGCCAACATTTCAAAATAGTAGGGAAAACAAGATGACAGATAAAAAATAATTTCACATTTGTCATAGGTCAAAACATAAACTTGATTCTACTAACATTTTGATCCCAAAATCTAAGAGGGAAAACAAGTCTTTAAGAGTTTCCAAAAGACAAGAGGGTCAGGCCTATCCAAACTTCACAGGGTTCACAGGGCAAGTGTCATGACAATGAAGGCACTTTTGTTAGTCAAGGAACCTGGAGCATACTCATCATCCCAGATGTGGGAAATGGGCAGAATCAACAAATTCCTGAAGCATTCTGGATTCCTTCTTAGTGAAGTTGCAGGGCTAGGTGCTAAGGAAATAGAAATAAAGGAAATCCTCAGGAATGAATCCAATATATCTCCTTCTGGACACATTTAGAAAACCAGCTGAAGCAATACTTGGTTCGGAATAAGCATTTTAATATAATACTTTCTTATTCTTTTCCTACTGCATAGCTTAAAGTGAGATGCAATTCATGTCATTACATCAACAATGACACTATTATTATTATGGGCCATAACAAAAATATCAGTTAAGTAAACCATCCTCTAGATTAATGGTACATCTTATAATTAAAAACAATGAAAGCAAATCAATATAAAACAAATAGTTGTTAGAGGACAGGTCCTTTTCCTATCAATCTTGTTTATTAAAAAAAATAAAGTGATCATAAATCTCATGTAAAAATAGATTATTTGCATTTACATATTCCATCAGTTAATTATTGATTGACTTTGGAGGTTACAGGGAATAAAGGAATGTAGAGATGACCCTAGAACTGAGAATTCATTAAGGGAGATAAAATGACAGTTCAATTCTAGATAAATAGAAAGTATAGAAAGAATCTCAAACTCCATTCTGATTTTATTTGGTATCAGGTGAGGCTAACAGAAATTAAGAAAGGCATTTAAGATTCTGTTGTAATATCCTATCATAATTAAATAGCAATCTTGGAATACTTGTACAATGGGACTTTGATGGGGGTGGCAGCCTCTCCACAACATGTGGCCCCTTGGGAAAATTGATTGCCTACCCTCTTGTACATCATGCAATACCCACAGATGCCCTTTCTCATTTTATTTTGCTATTTTTTTATTTTGCTAAAATGGAGAATGACATCAATTGTCAGGACGTGACGATAGTAAAGCTGGAATTGATTCTTTGCCTGTCATTAGATTGTGTGTAAAGAGCTTGCAATTTAGGATAAGGTGGCATCAAGATGATAATACAGATTCACGTGTTTATATTTCAAATTAACCCGTATGGTAACTCATTTATATAATCAACTTCTGAAATCTAATATGGTAATGCTGAAGTCTGGCTAATAGAAACTCCCAATCAAATTCAGATCTCCTTTGATGCTTGCATCTGTCTTCTTAAGTATATGAACCTAGAAGCCATTCTGACCTCAGGTGAGCAGTACTGATAATCCCACCATTTACTTTATTCACTTACAAGAAAAACACAAAAAGAATATAAAGATGAGTTGAATAAACAGAAATAGAAGTCTGTGAGTGTAAGAGGGGAAAAACTAAAATGATCTTCATATTTCAAACTAAAAATATAAATAGCTCCTGAGCATTGAAACAATGAAAACTTTCATAATTGCTGTAGGACTTTCTTGATAATATACAGCAAAAGCAAGAAATGATGCTCCTCCATATGGAATTTAGAACTTGAGTCATAGGCATTTCTCTTCCAATTCCAGTTTGTGTCATAATTTCTCAACTTTTCTCAGCATACAGGTAGAAGAAATGGAAAAAGTCATAAAAGTAACATTGTATACAGTGTTACTTTGTATAACAATCTGTTAACCACCCCATTGCTTGTAGTTAGAACTAATTTTGTAGTGAAATAACTGAATTAGGTAAAAGATTTCCTGAGAAATATCTCATAATATAGATCAACATTGAGTCACAGGTTGATATTTGTTATCTCTGGCCCTCCTCAAATTATTTTTATGCATGTATCTTCAATGCTCTCTTAAAGCAAATATAATGAAGTTTCTAACTTTACAGCTCTGAATGACATCTTCCAGATTTATCCATCCATCCATCTATCCATCTCTCTACGCTACCCGTCTTTCCATGGCAACTTTAGGCAGCACTTTTAGTTATTTAAATAGTTGCATGGCAGAAATTCTGCAAGTAAAATTTTCCCATCACTGCATTATATGAGGGGATTCCTTTGTTGTAGGAAATGTCTATAAACTAAACCTTACTTAATTTTAATGTGGTGGTGAACGATCATAATTATAATTTAATGTATCCATACAGTGATTCAATGAAATTCTTATGATGTGGATGTAAACCTCTTTCATTGATTTTAATTATGAGCTAGCTGAGGAGTATGAACTATTTTCCATTAAAACGGTAATCTCTTCAGAAGCTGACAAATTTTCTGCTTCAGTTAAATCTGAAATACCACTGTTTCTCCACCTGACCTCCAATTGGAAAGCAGCTAAAGAAAATACAAAAGAACAGAAAGATATCTAAAATAAAGTGCCCCTTGCTAATTTCTACATGCTTCCAAAATAGATTTTGAATGACAAAAACACTTTTGAGGGAAAGCTGGAGGATGGACAGAGAAGAAGAAGAAACCTTTCAAGAAGTAGGAAGAGAATGTTTTTACTTGGCCCTTAGGAAATTTCAAACTACTTCCACTTCATTAACATTACCATTGATCTTAGAGTATTATGGACAGGGTTATATCCTTAGTGTATGGTCAAAAAGACTAAGGTGACATCCATGGCAATGCAATAGACATTAAAAATGTGCACAGCTTTCATCACAGAATTGTGGACACAAATTTGACTTTCTTTAACCACATCCTGTGAACACAGCTGACTCTGGAAGTACTAAAGTTATGGATTGTATAGAAGAGTTAAGGAAGAAGACTAAGAATTACATTTTTATTCCAAATGTCTTTTTATTGAACAAACTTGACATTGATGCAGTTTTGTCCTATATTGTAACTTTATTTCTTGTTCCTACTCTCCACCATAAACAATTCAATAAAAAGCCTGTTTAATAAAAAGGAACAAGTCAATATAAAAAACAACAACTCAGGAGTCTGTGCTGATTTTTCTACTGAAAAACTGCTGTGATACTGAGTGTTTTCTAAATGGTCAAAACTAAAACAATCACAAGATCCAAAAGGGTACCCTCAACATAATTTCTATTGATCGTTGGAATGTATACCTTCAAAAATGCTAAATAGCACAGTGTGTTTCATTGTTTGTAAGATTAGGGTGGATAAAGTAAATGAATAAGTTCGATTTGATCAACGAGGTTATCTGTATTTATGATACAAACATCAATTCCCCACCACCACCACCTCAACAAGCCAGGTACCTTCAACGTGGCCTTCTGCTTATGGATTCATACAATTCAGATTTCCTTTGTAAAAAAGTTGAGTTGTTGTTTAATTGCAATGTATGACCACAAAGTCTAAGATATTAATCTTGGTCATGGAGCTGAAGATCATGATTTTATACACAGTGCTTCTTGAGGAACAGTAGATCTGGCAGGATGCTACAGGTTAGAAAAGGCAAGGAACACTGCTGACCACCAAATATAGCATCATCCTTGGTGTGGCAGTGGAGCAAGAAAAGTTAACAAAGTTTTCTTGGGAGGGGAAAAGACATTGCTTTAAAAAAAAAAAAAACCTCACACATGAACATTTAATGAATTTCTTTTTTACTATTCCTCTAAGGAAAAAAAATAGCCAATTGCTCCAAGAAATTTTTTCCTCATATACAGTATTTTATTAGAATTTAAGATTACCTTCCTTTGGTACTCCTGTGACGGTTCTACTTCAATAAAGTCCTTTCACTGGTGATAATTAGCTGAGAATAGTTTTGTTTAGATATATTTGTGATGATGTTGATGGTGATGATACGAGGAGGAGGAGAAGGAGGAGGAGGAGGAGGAGGAAGAGGTTCCTAGCTTTTAAAATTCTATCAATTCTTATAAACTCCTTCCTTCCTTCCTTCCTTCCTTCCTTCCTTCCTTCCTTCCTTCCTTCCTTCCTTCCTTCCTTCCTTCTGAGCAGCTTACAGTTGCTTCTTAGTTGAAATATAAATGTTAAAAATCAAACCTTATAACCAAAGATACATGGGGAGAGCAGGGGCAGAATGGGAACTGTTTTTACTTAATCACCTCCATTGTGCTGTCCCCCCTTTGGTGCCCAAGCTGATTGGCACAGTCAGGCCCTTGTGAAAAGATAGGAGGATTGGGCCAACCTCACATCAGGGGGAAAGATTTTTCAGAGGGCATCAGCAACAGCAGAGAAGGCCCTCCTCCTGGATCCCACTTTTATTTTTTATATAATTTATATAATTTTAAAATCGCAGTATAAAGAGAAAAAAAAGAACAAGGACTGATTTTATTTATTTATAGTTTGTATGTATTACTCTCCTATCTCCCTCAGAAATGTGTGTGTGTGTATAAAAAACAACCTAACATTGGTTAAGAAATAAATACAACAGAAAAAAGTATGCTACATAATATGACATTACAACAATAAATAGATACAGTTCTATATACAATTATATAATATAAACCTTATATAAGTATATACTGTATATTTTCCATAGTATAACTCCTATGTTTCATAATACATATCCATGCAAACTCTATATCTGTATGGAATCAGGTTTTCAATCCATTGAGAAAATAGGGCCATATGTTTATTTTTCAACTGCTGCAACACTTTTTAGCAACACTAAGGGAACAGAGAATCCATTAGAGTTGTTGTATTGTCAAACACTAGATATGTAATTCAAGAGAATATTATCCTTTGAAATTTTAGCTTTTGTCACCCAGTCACATTTATACGATTGACTATTTCCCCCCAAAGTAAGTATATGACATTATAAAAAACCTGTGTTTTAAAGAAGAATCACATCCGATATCTGTACAATCAGCACAGCCCGCCCCCACAAGGCTGTGTGCTATCTCCACTTCTCTTCTCCCTATAGATCAATGACTGCATCTCAAATGATCCATCTGTTAAAATACAGTGATTGGTCTCATTCGAGACAACAATGAATCTGCATAAAGATAGGAGGTTATACAATTTGCCTCGTGGTGTAACCGGAACAATCTGGAACTGAACACACTCAAAACTGTAGAAATGGTGGTAGTCTTTAAAAGAAACGCTCCCATACTACCACCTCATACAATACTAGACAACACAGTATCAACAGTGGAGACCTTCAAATTTCTAGGTTCTACTATATCACAAGACCTAAAATGGACACCTAACATCAAAAACATCATCAAAAAAGCACAACAAAGAATATTCTTTCTGTGCCAACTCAGAAAGTTTAAACTGCCCAAGGAGCTGCTGATACAGTTCTACAGAGGCATTATTGAATCTATCATCTGTACCTCTATAACTGTCTGGTTTGGTTCTGCAACCCAACAGGAAAGACACAGACTTCAGAGGATAATTAGGACTGCAGAAAAAATTACTACCCACCTGCCTTCAATTGAGGACCTGTATACTGCACAAGTCAAAAAGAGGGCTGTGAAAATATTTACAGACCCCTCACATCCTGGATATTAACTGTTTCAACTCCTTCCCTCAAAACGACACTATAGAGCACTGCACACCAGAACAACTAGACACAAGAACAGTTTTTTCCCCGAAAGCCATCACTCTGCTAAACAAATAATTCCCTCAACACTGTTCAACTATTTACAAAGTGTATTACTGTTAATCTTCTCATCACTCCTTATCACCTATCCCCTCCAACTTGTGATTGTAGGACTGTAACTTTGTTGCTTGTATCCTTATGATTTATATTGACTGTTTCCTTGTATGATTTGATTGTTGATTGTACCCTATGACTATCAATAAGTGTTGTACATTATGATTCTTGTACCTTCTCTTTATGTATACTGAGAGTATTTACACCAAGACAAATTCCTTGTGTGTCCAATCACACTTGGCCAATAAAGTATTCTATTCTATTCTATTCTATTCTATTCTATTCTATTCTATTCTA
>NW_020769365.1:2663953-2692240 GCF_900518735.1 Pseudonaja textilis
TATTCTATTCTATTCTATTCTATTCTATTCTATTCTATTCTATTCTACAACTGATATCTTGAAGACATTAAAAAAAATCCATTGAAAACTTGTGGCATCACTGTTCAGTCATAATAATCTACTTTCAAATTTTGACCTACAAGGGAATGGTTCCCTTACTTAAGGAGAATAGTCTTCAGATTCCAAGGATCAGGTTAAACAGGAATCTGGATGATGGAGTCAGAATGAAATACCGCAGCCATTTTATTGATTTTATTTAGAGAGTTCTTAGTCTGGGATGTTTTGTCCCTTGATTTAGATTCATCATCTTGTCATTTAGTACTCTGAGTAACTTACAAATTTAAATTTAATATGTATAGGGGGTAAAAAAATGACTGGATGAGCCAAACACCAACTATAAGCCACCTGTAACAAAAGGGATTTTACAGTCAATTTGTCCCCAAGCTCTAGAAGAACATCCAGGTCTTCAACAATTTCTGAAATAACTTAAATGTTGGAGCCATAAGAATCTCTAGGAGGGACAACATTCCAAAGGGCAGATGGTACCACAAAGGAGGCACTCTTCTAGGGCTCTCCACAATGACATCATTTAACAGCATCCACCATACTTGAGGGTCCTGAATGGGCAAAATAACCAAAGATAGATAGACCCTCAGATAGGCAAGTTATATGCCTTGAAGAGCTTTAAAGATGATAACCAGGACCCTGAATTACACCAGGAAGCCAACTGCAACCTTTGCAATTCACAAAGCAGTGGAATCATGAAATCAGAGAAAGCGGAACTGCTTAACTCATTCTTTGCATCTTCACGCAAAAAGAAACTATAGCTCAACCCAACAAAAACATAACTGTAAAAGACAGACCAGAAATAAAACTTAAAATAAGCAAAAAAAATAGTAAGAGAACACCTGTCTGATCTTGATGAAAACAAATCACCGGGGCCTGATGGATTACATCCCAGAGTTTTAAATGAGCTGGCAGAGGTCATCTCACAACCACTGCACCATATCTTTCAAAAATCCTGGAGCCCCGGGGAACTACCAGAGGACTGGAAAAGAGCTAATGTGGTTCCCATCCTCAAAAAAGAAAAAAAAACAGACCCAGGAAACTATAGACCAATCAACCTAACATCAATACCCAGGAAGATACTGGAAAAGATAATAAAAAAAAAAAAAACAGATCTGCCAACATCTAGAAACAAGTAAAGTAATAACTAGCAGTCAGCACGGGTTTGTTAAAAACAGATCATGCCAAACCAATCTTATTTCATTCTTCAACACAGTGACTAAATTAATAGACCAGCAAAATACTGTGGACATAATATATTTAGATTTCAGCAAGGCATTTGACAAAGTAGACCACAACCTACTTCTTAGTAAGCTAGAAAAAAGTGGAATAGATAATACCACCACTAGATGGACTCGCAACTGGCTGACAAACTGTACTTAATGAATAGTCCTTAATGAGTCTAAGTCTACCTGGAGGGAAGTAAGGAGTGGGGTGCCACAAGGTTCCATCTTAGTCCCAGTACTCTTCAGTATCTTCATTAACGACTTAGATGAGGGAATAGAAGGGGAACTTACCAACTTTGCAGATGATACTAAGCTGGCAGGAATAGCTAATACCCAAGAAGATAGGCTCAAGATCCAAATGGATCTTGACAGACTAGAACACTGGGCCATATCTAACAAAATGAAATTTAATGTAGAGAAAAGTAAAGTCCTACACTTAGGCAAGAAAAACCAAAAATACACATATAGACTGGGTGAAACCAGACTCCATAGCAGTAACTGTGAGAGGGATCTTGGAGTCTTAGTGGACAATCAGCTAAATATGAGCCAGCAGTGTGCAGCAGCAGCCAAAAAAGCTAATGCAATCCTAAGTTGTATTAACAGAGGGATACAATCAAGATCAAGGGAAGTACTAATACCACTATATAAAACCTTAGTAAGACCACACCTAGAGTACTGCATCCAGTTTTGTTCACCACGTTATCAAAAAAATGTTGAGACTCTAGAAAAAGTACCGAGAAGAGCAACCAGGATGATTAGGGGACTGGAGGCTGAACATACAATGAACGGCTGCAGGAACATGGCTAGTCTAGTAAAGAGAAGGACCAGGGGAGACATGATAGCAGTCTTCCAATATTTGAGGGGCTGCCACAGAGAAGAGACAGTCAACCTGTTTCCCAAGGCACTGGAAGGCCAGACAAGGAATAATGGATGGAAACTGAACAAGGAGAGATTTAACCTGGAAATAAGGAGAAACTTTCTGACAGTGAGAACAATCAACCAATGCAACAGCTTGCCTTCGGAAGTTGTGGGAGCGCCATCACTTGAGACTTTCAAGGAGAGATTGGACTGCCATTTGTCAGAAATGGTGTAGGGTCTCCTGCTTGGGTGGGGGTTGGACTAGATGACCTACAAGGTCCCTTCCAACTCTGATTATCTGTTATCTGTTATCATGTATGCATAGTTTATCACCCCCATCACTAGAGGATTCATCTTTCTCTGGCAAGATAAAATTATGGATTTTTTTTTACATGTTTTACCAAGTATTGCTGAAATTTCTTCTCCAAATGTTCTACTGATATTCTGCTTCATTTTCAGAGGACTCTTCCAACTTAGTTTATCATCATGAAATGGAGATAAATATTGTTTTTCTATTGCACATTTCCTTTTATTGAGATTCCTGGGACAACCGATGGACTCAGATCCAAATTATTTTTATCATTTCAGGTACCAATCTTATTTTTTCCACTTTGACCACATATTTATTTCCATTACATATTTGTAAATATGTACATATTCCATTACAGGTTTGCATACTAACAGATCAGTTTGTTGATTTACATATTTCCTGGGTGCACATCTAATTGCATTTCTCACTGAAACACTGTAATGATTAACAGCATCTTTTAAAGCATTGCAAACTAAAAGGAAATCAAACACAATCAGGAGCAATGAGGAGAATCAAGGTAAAATAAATTCAAAGCCTGGTCAGATCAAATACCTGCCTGTACAAACAAAAGGTTTTTACATAGTGTATTGTATCTCTGATGTGCCATTTCTTTCTTCCCAGACTCAGGAGAAACCACAAACCTTAATTTGTTCTATTAAAATTCTACATAATTACCTCCCTAGTTTCAGACCTGCAAGTGTGAAATGAGGAATGGAAGTGTTTGTTTTAGTAAATGCTTACATAAATCAATAGAAATCTGCTTGTGAAGCACCAAGGTTTTGCCACATGAGGCAATAGTGCCTGCTGAAGTGCTACTTTTGGAAATTATTTATGCTTCCAGCCTTCAGAATTGAATAAATACATTTAACTGGCACTGGATTTTTCTCTTCTGATTAGTATATTGCAATTCTCTGCTGAACTTTTACTTAGGAAATTATTAAATCCCATCTAAGACTAATGAATTGTTTGCCAACTATACACTTGTTTTTAGCTTAATGAACAGTATGTTACTAGCTTAATGAATTGTATATTTCTAAACACATACAGAATGCAGTGTATTTTCCCACAGCAAAGATAGAAGGAATGCTAAAGTCTTCCATGGCAGCACTGTCTGTAGTAATCAGTAACACTGCCCCAGAGATTATTGATGTGGTGTGGTGACTGACTAACTGCCCAATATGAACTCTTGGACCTTATCTTAGGAGATGGTATTGGTTATATGAGACTTGTTTTTTGGTGGTGGGTGGGTGGGATTTAAATCTCCATATCCAAGGAGAGCATTTTAACCTAGCTTGTAACTTTATGGTTTAGCACTAGCAATAGTAGTTTGATGCAACAGGAAGTTGCAAGCTTCATCTATGCTTTAATTCATAGTAGTAATATATTATCTACAAGGTGATCAAACCAGTCAGTCCTAGAGGAGACCCTGACTGCTTTTTAGAAGGCCAGATCCTGACAATGAAACTCAAATATTTTGGTCACCTAATGATAAGGAAGGACTCACTGGAGAAGAGCATAATGCTGGGAAAGATTGACAGCAATAGAAGAAGGGGATGACAGAGAATGAGGTGGCTGGATGGAGTCACTGAAGCAGTAGGCATGAGCTTAAATGGACTCCAGAAGATGGTAGAGGATAGGAAGGCCTGAAGGAACATTGTCCATGGGGTCGCGATGGGTCAGACATGACTTCACAACTAACAACAACAAAAATGAGCTATGTAGCACTGTTACAAATCCACATTTGAACCTATTAAGTGACTATGTGAGATATATGGTTTCAGCTTTTCTCTATTTATTGAATCTTAAACTTAACTCTCAGATGATGGATAGGGTAACCTAGGTACTTTTATGAAAGAAATGACAAAATGTTCAGGCCATTCAGATTATTTTGTAGGTTTTCTGTAGATAAAGCTGCTCATATTAACTCTGTCTTCTATGGCAGTTAGATAGATCCAAACAAAGTGAACAAAGAAGTATTAACATTATAGAACTTAAGGAAGTGGATTAGATTCTTTGCAGCATGAATCTGTCATTTGCAGACTTGATTGACATCCCACTTATCTCCTTCAGGCATTAGAGTAGGATGCAGTGACTGATTTGGGACATGGTTAATGCTTTTCTGAGGGAGGTTATTATGTCATCACATCAAAAGGAGATGATGATTCATCATCTTTTAAAGACGGCATTTCTTATTTTTGCTGTACCTGATCTTTTGGCCCTTTCTCCTTTTTTTCTGCTTGGTGACAAAGTTATCGAAAAGTGATAAATCAGCCATAGATAATCCTAGAAGTAATAGTTAACTCAATCCATTTCAACTAGGGTTTAGGTTGACAAAGACAACCCTGGTCATTCATTAGGATTTGGGTTGTACTCCTCCCTTCTCATCTTAAAATGGTGGCATTTGTCACCAAAATATCATGTTATACTAGTAGCCTACTGAAGTTTGGAAAGAATGAAAATTTTATTATGGCTCTATTCATACCCAGGTGGGTTATTTTCCTATCTATAAAACTACCAAATTGTGTCTTTGATTCTGTCTTTCTAGTTCAGAGAGGAAGTATTGGAAATTCCCATGAAGATCCATGAGGTCAGGACAACAGGCCTTTTCAGAAATAACGATCTAACTCCTCTGAGAATATTTTGCCTGAAGAATTACAACTTACTTCAATTCTGATTTCTTGCTTTTCTTCAGGCAAGAAATGGCCTGAAGACTCTTATTCCAACAAGCATTTGGCTCAGAACCTAACTATTGAATGACTATTGTTTATTATGCTTTTTGTATTATTTTTCTAACTTTGTTTAGTGTGTACCATGCTGAGTGCTAGTGATTGAACTATATATAAAAACTATAAAATAGAATAACTGAATAAATTTACCCAGCTTCTTTTGACAGTTCCCTTTAATATAAATTTGTTTCCTTTACTGTACTATAAAATTAACAGAACAAAAGAGTTGAAAGGTACAGTGGAGGTCTTCTAGTTCAACCCTATGCTCAAGCAGGAGACCCTATCATTCCAGACAAATGGCTGTCCAGTCTCTTCTAAAAAGCCTCCAGTAATGGAGAGCTCACAACTTCTGAAGGTTTGTTAATCTGTTCCACTGATTAATTGTTCTCACTGTTATGAAGTTTCTCCTTGATTAGTTTCCCATGCATTGTTTCTTGTCTTGCCTTCTGGTGCTTTGGAAAATAGATTGATGCCCTCTCCTTTGTGGCAACCCCTGAAATATTGGAACATTGCTATAATGTCACCCCCAATCCTTTTCACTAGACACACCCAATTTCTTCATATGTTCTAATCATCTAATCATTTTTGTTGCTCTTTTCTGCACACTGTCCAGAGTCTCAACATATTTTTTATAATATAGTGTTCAACACTGGATGCAGTATTCTAAGTGTGGTCTTACTAAGGCTTTATAGAGCTGTACTGATACTTCACATGATCTTGATTTTATCCCTCTGTTAATGCAACCTAGGATTATTTTGGCTTTTTTGGTTATTCCTGACATTGCTGGCTTGTATTTAAGTGATTGTCCTTTAGGACTCCAAGATATCTCTCACAGTTACTGTTATTGCTAATTAAAATCACTATTTTGAAGTTGGACCTATATGTACACATAAATGATGCTTTCATTCAAATATTAAATGAACGTAACCAAAGTTAACATAGTTCAGACATATGTACAAAACTATTCTTATAATAATTGTAAGTCAATTTTATCTGGTGCTTAATATTTCTTATCAGGAATATATTTTATCTGAAAATGTGAAGTATAGACTTGATTACAGGACACGTGTACAATATTCTAAACTTAAGAGAACTGCATAGATCAAAATGTAATATGGGTTTTTATTTCCCTTTGTCAATTTTTCCAGCTGGCCTGGTTGAAGGTATTTTTGATTTGCAAATGTATGTACAAGGAAGAGCTAATCTTCTTACTTTTCTTACTTTCGATGTCTTCATGCAAGATATCTTAATTTCACAAAGAATATCAATGACATTAAAAACACCATATAAAACAAAGGGACACTGACTCTAGTACATATATATTATAATATTCATATTGTGAAAAGACATGAAGATCATATTTTCCTCATACCTCTCAAATGTATATGTACATTTTTGCATTTGTATTACATTGTGTTTACAAGGCAAATATCAGGATTTTTAGCAAGGCAAGACTACCACATGGAGCTTCTCTTTCTGAGCTACAATTCTTATCTGTACAGAAGTACTAACATGAAAATACACTCATTTATATATAAATACAGTAAAAAATCAGGATGATCTTTTCCAACTAAAATTTTATTAAATTTTATTAAAAGTTCATATGCCATAACAAGTGATATGCTTGATAGTCAGAAAAACACATACATGCATACATGCTTCTGCACACATACAGTACACACAAACATGCACACACACACACACAGAGAGAGAGAGAGAGAGAGAGAGAGAGAGAGAGAGATGTGTTTGAAATGTATGTATGTATGTATGTATGTATGTATGTATGTATGTATGTATGTATGTTCTCTTCCTCTAGTTAGTCACCCAAGAGATGCATTAACTACCCTTAAATATTTATTATATAATCACAAGATGCTTTGGCAAATCTGATGCTAAAAATTTGTCAAGATAGGTAATGTAAAGGTAATAGTGAATATTACATAATGCACATTTCTTCAATTGATTTATAAACAAAGAAATCCTAAAAGCTGATTCTGAAACGGTTGATTCCTAATTGTTCATCTGTTGGAATGAAATCCTTTTACTTTATCTTTAGCAAAAGTGCTGCATATAGGGATTTTAACTAGAGAATTTTTCTTCTTCTTGGAAAAGTCGATTCTTGATGTAAGACCAGACTGCAGCTAGAAGAAAAAGCATGTTGACCATATCTTTAATCACCTGATGATGTATTCAATATTCATGATACACAGTTCCACTATTTATATCCCTTTGTTTATATTTTTATGAATTTATTATATTATTGGGTATTATATTATATGTAAAATACTTCTGAATGATATATCACCTGGAACTTCTGGGCAAGCAAGCAATTTATAAATATTTCATTTCAGATAAATAAATAACCCATCAACCCTGCTGGCTCTCTTTCAGCTCAATCCTCCAGCTGCAATAGAAAGAAAGAGGGATTTTCCATTAGAGCACTGAGAGACTGGTTTGGCCTACCTGAAAGTTCTTGCACTCTAACTGGTCTCTGAACTTGTTCCATTTTCTATCTTACCTTTAAAATTATAAGATCAAGGAATTTTTTTATTTTATTTTATTTTATTGTTTTTAATGAGGTATAATCAGATATTTCAGCCTCAAAAACCAGAGTAACAATGATAAAAAATATATAATATCTTTGCTGGCAGCTGACTATACTCAGTTTAGTTATTGTCTTTATTACATAGATTATTCACAGATGATAAAATAACACCCCATTTATAGAACCAGGCACTTCTCATTATTTCAGTCCAACAATTTATCAAGATATGAAAGGTTGTCAAAAGCAAAGGATATTATTTTGTCTCTAATACAGTACTCCTCCCCATACTGTCAATCAAAATCCTATGCTTCTGATGATCTGGTCTTTCAAAGATGCTTTGTGAAGTGGGGTTCCCTTTCAGTGGTGGGATTCAAAAATTTTTTACTACCGGTTCTGTGAGCGTGGCTTGGTGGTGATGGCATGGTTTGGTGGCCGTGGCTTGGTGGGTATGGCAGGGGTATGATACTGTAAAATCTCCATTCCCACCCCACTCCAAGGGAAAGATGGCAATCTAAAAAGACCATAGAAATCCCTTTAAGTTTTGGAAGTTTGACTCAAGACTCATGATTTAAATGGGGATAACTGCCAGAATCCTGATAAAGGATACTACAAAATACCCATTCCCTCTCCCTCCTGGGGGAAGGTTACTGCAAAATCCCATTCCCTCTCCACTCCATACTGACTTGATTTCCAGCTCCGTTCTTCTGTGCAGGGCAATAAAAGAAGACTCTGCCAGGAGGCAGAAAATAGATGGGGTCAGTCAGAGGTGGTATTTGCCAGTTCTCCGAACAATTCAATATTTCTGCTACTGGTTCTCCAGAACTGGTCAGAACCTGCTGAATACCACTTCTGATGCCTTTGCTTTTAAAGGCAAAGTGGCTCCTTCATTCATTCTTCTCTGGGACTTAATAGATAGAAAAGCTTTTTGATATCCACATATGCACATCTCTTCTGATCATTTGCGGTAATCAGCTGTAAATGTCTTCCAGCTGTTTGTTTATTCATGTTAGAAGCATCACACTTTAAATAAGGCATACTATATGATATAAATCTTCCAGCTAATGGAGGTTCTGAGGGAGAAGTTTCAAGATGATGCAAAACACCTTGGTAAGATAAAACTCATTGCCTTGAAATCTTGACAACTATAATATTTGCATGGCAAAGCACTTCCTCAAAAAATAAAATAAAATTCCTCACATTACTTCCATAATCTCAACTGTGTAGTTCCCCCTCCATATTACTGCTTAGTACAGTCCTACTCATGTACCAAACCCATATGAGGTTCAAAGCCCTAACAATGCTGTTACATAATTCCTGTAGTTAAGACTACATTTAATCCCTTAATGCAACATATAAAATTCCAAATAGCATGGGTAAATCAGATTATTCTGAGATCAGTTTTGTTTACTTTTTAAATACAGATCTAGTCATGATCAGCATAATGCCAATCAAATAGACCTGACAATATTTCCCCGAAGCACTGTGTAAATCCACTGTACTTTGGGACCTTCTTCACCTGCTGCTTCCTGTCTGTTAGGAAGCTTATGATCCACTTACAAGTGCTAGTTGGTTTAATTTACTTAGAAGAGTGTCTGGAATGATGGTATTGAATGCTGAACTGAAGTCTACAAAGAGGACCCTTGCGTAGGTATTTGAAGATTCAAGGTGTTGTCGGATGAAATGCAGAGCCATGTTAACAGCATCATCTGTCGAAATATTTGCTCGGTATGCAAACTGCATGGGATCTAACAGCAGATCCGTGATGGTTTTCAGGTGGGACAGCACAAGCCTTTCAAAGATTTTCATAACTACAGATGTTAGAGCAACTGGTCTGTAGTCATTCAGTTCCTTGATGGAGAGCTTCTTTGGCACTGGGATGATGGTAGAACGTTTGAAGCAGGAAGGAACATAGCACATCTCTAGTGATCTATTGAAGATTTGGGTGAAGATGGGGGCCAATTGGTCAGCACAGACTTTTTTTTTTTATTGAGTGAATTATTTTCATGCACATAAAAAATAATCTGAATATCACTCTTGGCTATCATTTTGAAAAACACTGAGCCTATTTTTCTACTTTTTATTATCTATGATGCAATGTTCTGTGAAACTGAATTAGCAACTGTTTGCCTTAAGTTATCAAATAAAGGGTAAAAAAATACAGTCCGAAAGCACAGTTTTTCTAATGGAAAGGATTTAAAATTGAAAAATTTGATTTACTATAAGATCTAATGATTATGAAATAAAATAGAAGTAACTCAAAAAAGTAAAACATTGAATATTAGATTTACCTGTAGAACAATCTATATCATTTTCTTTTTTAATAAAAAGAAAAAAGAAAGATTATTGTGAAGGTCACTATATCTTAAAGGAAAGTGGTGCTGCACATAAAATATGAATTTAAAGGGGAAAAATGCAGTTTGTATAACACTTCACTGGTTTGGTGAGAAAAAGTCCTTATTAGTCAATAGCCATCTTATTAATCCCCAAAGAGCAAAAATGCTGTAATTAAGGTTGCATAATGGTTTGCTTTCTTTCCAGAAGAACAGTAACTTTAAAGTGACATTATAATGAACTCCCAGAAGAACTGATATCAAGAAATAAAAAAGAGCACAGTTGAGGAATTAAAGACTATGAATGCTCTAATTACAAAACTGGTCTGCAATAATGTCTAAGGGTATCTAACGAGAATGCCATTATACATTTAAACGTTAAGTGATAGTTTTTAGAGCACTAACTTTTCAACCCCCCAAACTAAATCTGATCCATTCAGGATTCCAAGCTCGCTTTTTCTTTTGAATGCGATGATTGTAGAGGAGACAAATGTGGAACCATCTTTCTCTATAATAGTTACTTCATGGGTTCAATAGAGCTCTGCTCTTTACATATCCCAATCACATTGCTTGCTATAGGAAAGAATATTCTTCCCACAGCAATTAAATACGACATTCTTCAGGTGCTACAAAAATCATTTCAATGTGATCGTTCTAAAGAAAGTGCAACCAAGATAGCAGAATTTTGATCATATTTTCCAAGGATACTTTTATTTATTTTTTATTTTATTTATTTTTCATATTTCTGAACCACTCAACTCCCTCAAAGAGGATGCTTATTTTTAATTCCTAATGTTGGATTAATGAATTCCTTTTAAAATTGCTATCTCCTTTGGCCAGTAAAATGGGTCAGAAGATCACCACTGATCAACTGTCCTGAATTCTCCTAAGACAGCACATGTCTGAAGAACAACTTCTTGCTTTGCTTCATGTTGTTGTGAGAGAGTACAGGAAAAATAAGCCTATGCATGCATGAATCTGATACACAAGAAAAAAAATCAAATAATAATACTGTACAACCCATGCATTGGTTGTAGAATCATCATATTTTTTAGCTTTATTTTTATCATATTTGACAGCAATATCAATAATTGGCACAATCACATTACAAGTAAATAAAGATGGGCCTTACCCTCTGAAAATTAAACTGTATGCCCTGGAAGTCCCAAACATGAGAGGTTGGTCAGTCTGCTGAACCAAAACCAATTCAAGGCCTAAGACTGCATGAGACAAAAGTAATCATGATTCGTAAGTGCTTAACTATTCATGCCATTACCTGCTGATGATGAAGGTGAGAGTAGTATCTCTAACAACATTGGCAAGATTGGTTGTAGAATCTTCCTGGAACTGCTCAAGGAATGTGTAAATGGCTTCCTTTACCTCCCCTTCAAACTGATTACCCTCTCTATCTGAAATGTGGTCTTTGCTGTATTCAAAAGAGTGATCTTTGTCTCTATGAACCACTGAATCTTGCCCTGCTGAATTTGAGGTATTTATGTGCAGCCCTCTCTCAACAGAGGGGGAGGGTTAAGACACCCACTTGTCTCCAGTCTACAACATAGCCACTTGTAACAGTTCCAAGAAGATTCCACAATCAATTGCACTCTGATTTAGGTGACCCTGAGGGCAAAAATAAACCCCCAAGTGGCCTCAAGAGCTCTCAGAGAGAGTACTAATGATCATATAACTGCAAAGAAATATAATCCTTCCATTTCCCCTCCCCTTCCCCAATTTGATCAGAATCTATCCTACCATTCGCCAACTATCCAGGCTCAACTGTTAGTACCTATCCCTCCAGCCATCACAATTTATTAAGCTTCTTGGATGAGAAGTGAAACATTTTGTTCTTCTTCCTCAAGGAAAAAACAGTCCAGTTGCCTTTTGAAAAAGCACCTTTGAGACAACTACCACCTGGATGACTAAGAATCTCCACAGATACTTAAGAAGACATACTTTATATTGACTCTGTTGTTTATTATTTCAAATGGAATTTTCTTTAGACACTATTTCATTTCAACCTACTGAGAGCCTGACTTTAAAAAAAAAATGTTTCTGAGAAAAACCTCTCTGTTTGTTTGTGCTCATTCCATAGTTACTGTCAATGTGAAGCAGAGAGTAGCTATTGTTAATGAGATCCTTTGTGGCCAGTTCACCATGGGAGTATTCCAGAATCCTGCATAATGCATCAAGCTACTAAATCAATACATCATAATAAGAGGATACAATCTACCCAGCTGGTTTAGGCCAGAGAATGAAGCTTCCATTCCTTTTCATTACATGCATAGGAAACTGAGCCTGAAAAATTGTTCTTTCTGTGCTTTGAATGGTTTAGCATTTTCTTCCACCCTGGCCAATGGCTTAACTTTCTCTCCTGTGGATGAGCTGTACATTAATTATTATCAATCCCATTGGTATAGTAAAAGAAATTGTAAGGATTAAGCGCCACTCCCTTTAATTTAATATAAATTATACAAAATATTTTATATTGAAGTTATCCTATACCCTATCTAGAAGAAATTAAAACAAGCAAACACAAAAACAAACATCCCAGAAAAAGTCAATGGCAAACTTTTTGGCACAATTTGGGAAAAAAGTTTCCATAAAGTCTCTAGAAGTTAAGTATAACTTTGGGTTTTTTTTAATTTCCCCAACATAACCTGCATAATTTTAATCCAAATCTTGATCCTATGGATATGGTGATAATCAGATAAATGAAAATATATCCTTATGCACTGTAAAGTTTGCTTGCTATAAATTATGGAGGCCTTGCTTAATCTCCTGTTATTATAAACAGCAATGAATCCAATAGTATATTTGACAGTCAAAGATTGTATCTGCTGGGCCTGAGAGTAACCGGGCAAAATGAATTAAGTAACTAGTCCTATGGCCTTTAATTAACAGTTATTAACAGACCTCTATCAGGAGAGTTTGATAATTGGAATGAAACAGATGATATTGTAAACTTTTAAACAGTATGGCTAGTTTATTTATTCATTTATTTTAAGCAACTACTTATGAGGATGTGATACATTTTCATCAAATACTGCAGCATCTCACATTAGCATTTCAGAGAGATCTAAAGATATGAACATGTGTATTAATTACATTATAGTATGAGAATCTTATTAGACTCCTTTAGCCACAATACACAAAACTAGATCCTAATCTCTGTATTTGGATGATAGAGATAATTAGGTTATAGATGAGAGTACATTAATAGATTCATTTTATTTGATACTTCTCTGGGATAATCAGCTGAAAAGAAGAAAGTATGGATAATTGATGTGCCAAAACCAGGGGATAAAATAATAGAAGATAAAAGATCAGAGAAGATCTTGGAGAAGATCACAAAGTATCAAGATCTGAAAACTGAAGTGGAAAAAATATGGCATAAACTGGCCATGATGCTCCTAGTGGTTATCAGCATACTGGATTCTATATCAAGAAATCTTAGATGACATTTAGAAAGTCTGCACATTGTCAAACTTTTCATGTGTGTGTTACAAAAGGCCATAGTACTTGGATCTGCACATATATTATGCTGATACAGTACAACATCCTAGGTTTTTAGGAATAATTCATTGTGTTTGAGGGCCAACACCAGCTAAAGTTCCTGAGACCACAACCCACAACCCAGCATCCAACCCTACTCCAACCAATCCACCATCACCCAAGTTAGGGGCACGCATGCTCCTAACTACCTCATTTCAAACTACAACTGGCCTTAAATGCAAGCTACTCAATGCAAGAAGCCTTGTGAACAAAATACCTGAATTTCTCCTCTTACTAAATACAGCTAAATTCAACATCATATTTGTATGTGAAACATGGCTCAACGCATCTCTCCCTGACTCCATTACTTCAATAAGAGACTATCATGTTTACCAATCAGATCGTGAAATCCATAGAGGAAGTGGTGTTGCTATCTTCTATAAAAAGTCCTTACATCTAAAAAACATCCAAGTTACCCAAGAGCTTGCTCTTCCTGAGACCATTGTCCATGAACTGTCCTTAAATATCACATTTTGATTCTTACTATGTTACAGAGCCCCTGATTATGACATCGAACATGTAAACAAGCTAAATACACTACTAACATGGGCAACATCCTGCCCACATACTTTTATCTTTCTTGGTGACTTCAATCTACCTCATATTAACTGGACCCTAAATGAATGTAACACTGAACCCATACATGCAACCTTCTACAATGCTGCAACAAATCTGGGACTGAAACAACTAGTAACCAACAATACTAGACTTAAAAACTGCCTTGATCTCATCTTCTGTAATAGTTTGACTTCAATTTACAGAATACAAATTATAGAACCCTTTTCCAACAGTGACCACAACATGATTGACTTTTGTCTCAACCTATGTCCACACAAAAATCACCACAATGATGTAATCCTCAATCATAACTTCAAAAAAGGCAACTACGATCTTATAGACAATGATCTCTCATCCCTTAATTTGCAATTTCTATTAACTGGACGCAATACTGTTGAAGACCATTACAACATATTTTTACTTGAAGTCAAAAGAGTCATCAAACTATATGTATCAATAACAACTCCCCAAACCAGAAAAACAGATTACCCATAACAATAAGGAAGCTTCAATTCAAAGAAAATTCACTTTGGTGGAAAAATAAATCTGGTCACGTTGCCAACTTCAAAAGTCGATACAAAAATTTATGCCACCAGAAAAAGACTGAATGCACCAAATATCACATTAAACAAGAGGAAAACATTCTATGCACCAATTCCACCCACACTTTCTACAATTTTGTGAACAACAAACTAAAAGACTCAAGGTCCATCCCACCCCTGAAAGGACCTAATGGCAAAGATTGTAACAATGGCACCATTAAAGCAAACCTCTTTAACACATCCTTTGGCTCAGTATTTGTAAACAGCAATGGATCATGCCCAGTATTTCCTAATCGAACCACAGACAACTATAATGATCTAATACATATTGATTTTACAGAAGACATTGTTGAAAAAGCACTGCACAATCTAAAACCATTCCTATCTGTTGGACTGGATGGAATATGTGCCTACTTCTTAAAAAAGCTATCCACTGCCATAGCCAAACCTCTAAGCATAATCTTTGAAAAATCTTTCAGGACCAGCTCCTTGCCAAACCTATGGTCATTAGCCATGGTCATCCCTATTTTCAAAAAGGGAGACCCCAGCCTAGTTGAAAATTACAGACCAATCTCCTTATGGTGCGTCACCTGTAAAGTCATGGAATCAATTATTAACCAATCCATTATCCTCCACTAAGAGACAAACAACCTACTCTCTAATAAACAATTTGGTTTCAGAAAAAAACTAACCTGTAATCTGCAACACTTACACTGCAAAAACATATTGACTACACAACTCAATCAGGGCAAAACAATAGACACAATCTAGATAGACTTCTGTAAAGCCTTTGATTCAGTGGTACATGACAAACTACTACTAAAACTAAAATCTTATGGTATCTGCATAATTGGATAGAAGCATTCCTGTCAAGCAGGCAACAAATGGTCAAAATTGGGAGTATCCTATCAAATTCTGTACCTGTCAACAGTGATGTTCCCCCAAGGCAGTGTTCTAGGACCAACTCTCTTCATACTCTATACAAATGACCTCTGTGATCATATCAAGAGCAACTGTGTGCTCTTCGCTGCTGATGTAAAGCTATTCAACACCAGAGATAATTCTGCTACCCTTCAAAAAGACCTCAACTATGTATCAGAATGGTCAAACAAATGGCAACTTCAAATTTCAACAAATAAATGCTCTGTCCTACATATTGGCAAAAAAATCAGAAAATAAAATACAAGCTGAATAGTCAAGACCTTGTTGATGATCCAAACTCTGTCAAGGATCTTGGAGTACTCATTTCTAATGACCTAAATGCCAGAGTCCACTGTAACTACATAGCCAAAAATGCGTTAAGAGTCGTTAACCTAATCTTACATAGCTTTTTCTCTGGTAATATTACACTAATAACTAGAGCATACAAAACATTTGCTAGACCAATACTTGAATACAGCTCATCAGTCTGGAACCCACATAACGTATCTGATATTAACACAGTAGAGAAAGTCCAGAAATATTTCACAAAAAGAGTTCTCCACTCCTTTACTCATTGCAGAATACCTTATGCCACCTGACTTGAAATTCCAGACCTAGAAAACCTAGAACTATGCTGACTTCAGTCCGATCTAAGTATGGTATATAAAATCATACATTGTAATGTCCTACCTGTCAATGAATACCATGTTTCTCCAACAATATGCCCCCCCCCATAGGAAAACCCAGCATGTTTTCTGGGCATAAGGTGAAATTAAGCTCCTCCCCTCAAATTTAGGCCTAGTTTAAAACATGCAAAATTGGGGAGGAGGGGGAACTTGCCATTAGGAGAACCCCACAGGCACCCACCCACCAAGGCCGACATCCACACCACCGCCACTGCCCACCCTCTGACCCAGCCTGCACCCAGCACCATACTCAGGTCTGTAGCAAAGGCGCTTGGCAAGGGTAGGGAGCTCTCCATGCTCTGCCATGATTGGCCATTAGGAGCGGTTGGTTGGCGAGGCATGGTTGCCTATGGGACACTCTAGGCGAGGGTGGGGGGAGAGAAATTAAGTCACCCCCAAAAAGAAGGCCTAGCCATTTTTTCAGAGGTCAAAAGAAAATAAGGCCTGGCCTTATTTTCTGAGAAACACGGTACTTCAGCTTCAACCAGAACAATTCAAGAGCACACAATAGATACAAATTCAAGGTAAACCGGACCAAACTTAATTGCAGGAAATATGACTTCAGCAACAGAGAGGTCAATGTCTGGAATACTCTACCTGATTCTGTGGTTTCTTCCCGAAACCCCAAAAACTTTAACCTTAGACTGTCTGCTATTGACCTCACCCCTTTCCTAAGAGGTCTGTAGGGGGTGTGCATAAGCGCACCAATTGTGCCTACCGTCCCTGTCCTATTGTTTTTTTATTTTTCTTATAAGTATCTATCTCATGTGTTCAAAACTATATTCTTTACCTGTATCTTGTAAGTGATTGACAAATCAAATAAATACTAAAAATACTAAATTATTCTCTAGCATATTTATGTTCTAGTTCCTTGCCTGTGGTGAAGAAATATAAAGCCATATATTCAGGGATGGGTTTCTACCGGTCCTGTTCACCTCTGTAGAACTGGTAGCTCTGAAGAGCAGCAGACATAGAACTGGTTCTATGTCTGCTGATGTTTTGGCCCACGCACCCACCCAGGGGCTTACCTGACCTTTATTTCCTGCTTTTTCAACTTCAGCTGCCCTGTGAGGCACAGCTTCAGTTAAAAAAGCAGGAAATAAAGGTGTGCATAAGCACACCAACGTGCCTACTGTCCTATTGTTTCTTTTATATATATATTTATTTCTTATATGTATCCATGTATTCATAACTATGTTTATACTTATACTTGTAAGCAATTGACAAATCAAATCAAAGATAAGCAATTTGCTTATCTTGTAAGCAATTGACAAATCAAATCAAATGACAAATAAATAAATAAAGTCCTGACATCTGTGACTTCACATTGTTTTCCATATAATAATAATAAAATCATTCCAAATAGAAGAGCAATTATCTTTGCCACAATTTGTCCTTTAATGTACTTAATGTACTTCTGAGATCTGAAACTAACAGGAACTTCTGAGGGAAAGAGGAATGACAGCATTCCATGGTTTTCACATATGAGTGCATGTGTGGTCTGAGTGTAAGCACACAAATCAGAGAGCTGCTACAAAATTGCATGAGAGGAGTTTGAAGGAAGTTGTTCATCCTGATTATAATCTTTGAGGTTGAATTTAGAAAAGAACAACCTTTGGTTCTTTTTGTTTTGTTTTTGTTTTTAAAAAACAAAGCTGTTCCACCAGGATCTCTTTGTGTCTTTACATTCTTTTGCTGTTCCTATATAGAAAATATCTTCTCTTCCCTGTATCTCCCCACCCTTCCCATTTATAAACACTGGAGGGGCTTGTTATAAGTTGAATTTCAACCATGGTTGATGGATTTTTATTTATTTTCCAAAGAGTTGATAAGGAAGCATAGTTCTGCAATAATACAAGGCTCTGGTGGATATAGACAATAGTTAATGCACGGAAAGCAATCCCTATGATAGACCCTCACCATCTTCCTGGTGGTAACACCATCTCCACTGAAAAAGGATATTGTTGGGATAGAAAACAAATGAAATATATTCTCAAACAAGGAAAAGGTAAACCATCTAAGTAGTTTAAAGAGAATATTGCATAAGATTGGTAAGTACTGTGGTGGATTGAATGACATTAAGAGAAATATAAAGCAGAATCCTGCTTAGTTCACTATAGCTTGCTTAGGGTTAGGGTTTATATTGGAGCAGCTTGTGAGGATCTGAATAAGATGGCTTGCTTTGCTTCCAAAGGGTTAGATTTTCATGTTTTTTTAATAAGGTTTTCCTATTCATTAATACTTATCAAAAAACAAATTGGAGGCATGAATATTCAAGTTGCTTTTTGGCATATGGAAGCCTGAATAAATACTCTCAGGACCTGTGGAATGTGTAGAAGGGGACAAACACAAATATATGATGCTATGGTAAGAAAATAGCAAAAGCAAAATAACAATAACATCACTCCTTTTCTAGCAAAGAAAAGAAAATGCTTCTTCCGAAAATAGTCAACTTAAATTAAAACTAATACATGTAACAGATATGCCTCAAGTTTAAACTGCATGTATATAACTTGCTATGTAAATTAGTATCACTGAAGGGATACGATTAAGATTTAGAGAAAGGAGTTGTAAATGTTTACAGGTTATGCATATTTATGACGCTTGTATTTTTATGCAATAGATAAATCCAGTGAAACATTAGTATCTCATTGGGCTTTCTGCAATTCAGAGTATTAATCTCTATGATGACTATGGCAATGTTCTTTCATGTCCTGAACAGGGAAAACATAATTAAAGGCTGCCAAGGCCTTTTATGCCATGATTCTGCTAAAAATTTGGTGGAATGGAGTGAAATTTATTCTGGGATAAATAATCTTTATACTGCTTAACGATTATTGGATTATACAGTATTTTAAAGTCTAAGAAATTACTTTAAATGCTTGCTATTAATTGGATACCTGAACTTTTCAGGACAGCAGGGGTCTTCCATCATGGATGTTAATGCCTTATCATTTTAACAATATTGGAGCTTAGGAAAGATCTTATCACTTTTACTGTAGCAAATCAACAATAACAACAACAAAGAAAACCTGTGATTTACATTCCTAGTTAATAAAAAGAAATTTAGATTTTGCAACTTGATTGGTATTACCACAGTTAGGAATATGCTGGCTCATGTAGTTAGGACACTGGAATGACGATCAGCAGGCCCACGTTTGAGTCCCAGTTGCTTCAATGGTGAGATGGGGTGAACCTCCATTGTATGTTCCAGCCCTTGATGACACAACAGCAAGCAGGCAACCACGAGTAGATACATGGGTACCACTTTGGTGGACAACTTATTGGGAACATAAAAGGAACATCCAACTGAGCATCTTCCAGGCAATGGTGATGTCACCATTCAATTCTTTCACAGTACAGTACATTGTTAAGGGAAATAAAGCAACCACTGGACAAAATTTTAAGGACTTTATTAATGGAAAAATATCATTTTGTGATCATGTGATTTATCAACATGGGTTACCTTCATAAGGGCTGTACAGATCTTCAAGCAATATTAACTTTAGCAAATATTTCAGCTAAGTTCTCCCACAAAGTCATTTTGCAAAATAGCTTCCCTTTCTTCCTTCTAAAAACAAGTGAAGTGGCATCTTCCAGCAATTCCACAAGCTGAAAGAGAGCTCATCATGTTGTAGGGCAGGTCAAAATTACAATGTAATACAGGACTTCTGGTTTGAGCTTCTTCGGCGACGGAACAAAATCTGTGATTGTGCACAGTTTCGATCTGTGCTCACCGCCAGAGCACCCCGAGTGGGCTGGATTCAGGGCTAAGCCATCCTGTAGAGGTGGTGAAGAGCGGGGGACCACCAGCAGAGTTGAGGAGTGCCGCATCTTTCCTCCTCAGCTGGCCATTGCTCCCTTTCCTGAAGACGGTTGCAGTGGTGGTCAGAAATGGCCATCTCAAAGAAGAACTTGTCCAGAAAAGATTGTGCAAGAGGAAGAAAAGAAGAGAAAGTTTTGGTTGACTGTATTAAACTGAAAAAGCAACAACGTTAGGTACCCTGGAATTTGAACTATAAAAAATAACATTGTTCCCAAAGAAGACTTTGAAACAGCGAAGGAGAGAGGGAAGGGAAAGGATTTGGCTTTTTTTTCTTCCCTTCCTTATACTGACAGCTAAAAGATTTAAGTAAGAAACTGACAAAAACCCACTTTGACATCAATAGGCATTTAAGCTGAAAATAAAATGTCAAAGGGATAATAAAGACTTTTGGATACTCAAAAACCTTTAAAAGCAGGAAAGGAGAGAAAAGGAAAGAATAAAAGGGCTGGATCTGGAAAAATGGAGGAGACTGCCTGGAACTAAAAGGAACTTACAGTGAAACTTTTACAAGATTCCTAAAAGATACATTCTAACTGAAACTTTGTAACAAAATAATAGAACCCCAGGAAGAGAAAGTGGAAAAAAGAAGCAAGAAGAAACAGCTTTGGATTACTTGGTTTACTTGCTGATTTTGGGGTTTTTGGCTATTGGATTTAAATGACTAAAATCAATTGGGTGGTTGTTTAAAAGTGTTTAAAATGGCATCACTTTTAGAAAAACTGAAAATGAAACTTAAAAAACAGAAAGAAGATGCACAAGAAGGAAGAGGTTCTTTTGACCTCGTATTTCAATTTTTAGAAATAGAGATTTGGAACTATGAGAAACAACAAGGAACACTTGTAGAACAAGAAGGTTGGGACAAAGAAGAAGCCATCTTTAATGATCAAGTAATTTTATGTGGGGGGGGAAGGAAAGGGGGGAAAGAGAGCGAAAAGTTTAAGATTAGAAAAAACAACCAAAAAAAAGAATAGTTTGAAAAATAATTACAATATTAGGAAGCAACAGAAGAGAGGATCACGGAAGAGACAATTAGAAGTAGAGGGGGCAAAAAGGGGAGGGAGAAGAAGAGGGGGAAGAAGGAAAGGAAAAGAAGTTATAAAAGACAGAAACAAGATATAGAGAAACAGGGAAAAGGTATAAGCATTGAAAGTATAAGCCTATTTAGAGATAATGGGTGAAAACTTAATTGAAAAAGGGATTCTGCAAAGGTACATAAGATAGTATTGTTATATTAGAAATAGAAATAATTTTAGAAAATATGAAACAATGTATGATTAAAATGATGGATAAAATACTTATTGTAATGCAGTGGAATGTTTGTTAATAAATAAATGAAATAAAGTGAATGAGAGAATGGAATTAGGAAAGGATGGGGACATTTTAATTATTATTAATGATTTATAAAATATAAGTGAAGAGAAATATGGGAAAAAAAAGAATTAATTATGGAACATAGTGTGTATTTTAAGAATGTACCAAGCAGAATTCGATTGGAAGTTACTATATTGAATGTTATAATTTTAAAGGCATAAATTGAAATTGAAATAAGAGTTGAATGGATAAAATTAAAAGATATAAAGGTGTCATACTCCAATTAGTAACTACAGGGGAAAATTTGTTCAATGAGAAAAGATAATATGAAATTGAAACAGGACAGACAAAAGTATAAATATAATGATTGGAAAGACATTGAAATTTAGAAAAAGATATATAATTGAACTTAGATATGAGATAATTAAAAATAAAGTTGAGAAAACCAAGGGAGGGGAAAAATTATGGAGAAAATGTTAAAACAGTAATAAGATATGGAATAGAACACAAAGATGCATATGAAATTGAGTTTGTGTCTGTATGAAGAAGTGATAAGCCAGGATCATGCTATTCTCAAAAAAAGATGTTTTATTTGTATTATGTTTTTGTGAAAACCCAAATAAAATTTATATTTTAAAAAAATTACAATGTAATACAAAGTACCTCATCAAAATAGGCTGTATCACATCTTTACCTTAATGGAAAGAATCATATTTGTCCTAGCTATATCACATAGACTTAATATTCTAGTTTCTAATAGGCATCATTAATAGGGGCTCTAGAATGTGTCTTCTTCTTTCATGGTATTGGTACTCCAAAGTATAGTGTCATACTAGGTCTTGCCCAAAAAGCACTCTGCAATAGGCACTTTTTGTAAATGCAAGCACACCTATAGATGGACCCAATGATTATTAAATTGATTTCAATTACTCTAACTACAGGTAGCTGAGATTAGGGAGGAAGGAAGATGATGACTGTAGGAATCTATTAAGTTTGTCTCCAGGCAGAATTCAGTCATGAATTTCCAGTTCTATAAATGTCAGAATTGCTCTGTAGAGACATGTAATACAATTGAGTAGAATTATCAGATACTATAAACTGTTTCTGAAATGCAGTTCTCTCAAATCAAAATCTGTCCAGTATTTTCTGAAATAGAATTGGGAGAAGTTGCTTTCATCTCTAATGCAAAGAAAGATACAATCAAGGAGAGACCTAACAGCTAGACCCTAAGGCTACTTATTGCTAAGGAAAGGAACAAGAAATAATCTGCAAAAGCTGAGAAATAAGCAAGGTTTATAGTACTATTGAAATATGGTTAGAATGGGAGAATTTTAAATTAATGTATTTAATAAGCCAGAATGGGTCTTTTCAGAATAAAAGAGTAAAGATAAATAATAATTTAATAGGATCCAATAGTTCTGTCCTTGAATTCTGGAAAAGCTAAACTAAAATAAGGACGCAATCATCAAATCTGTAATGCCCTGTAGTTCTTTCCAAGTTTTACTTCCAAACTGCAATATTAAAGCATTATAATTTATTTTTTTAATTTCTATACTGTAGCTACCCATCTCAACTCAGTGACCCTTAACTGAAAACAATTCTAAACAAATTAAAACAAACAGTAAAACACACACACACACACACACACACACACACACACTATATGAGCTGATGTAGCACAGTGGTTAGAATGCAGTACTGCAGGCCACTTCTGCTAACTGCCAACTGACTACAATTTGGCAGTTTGAATCTCTCACTAGGCTCAAGGTTGACTTGGTCTTCTATCCTTCCAAGGTCAGTAAAATGAAGACCCAGATTATTAGGGGCAATATGCTGACTTGTAAACCACTTAGAGAGAGCTGTAAAGCATTGTAAAGTGTTATATAAGTCTAAGTACTATTGCTACTGCTATACAGTGTGTGTGCGTGTTTGTGTATACCATATAGGCAAGAAATGGCAGCAGGCTTGGGCACATTGGTCATATACTGCACAGAATAAGTACAATGTGGTTTCAGCCTATTAGTTGGATTGCCAAATTATGTAATTTGTAATTTGGTTGCAGAATTTGGCAAATCTATATAGGAATGATTAAAAGAAGCAACACTATGCCACTTGAAATGAGCTATTTTGTTCAATTTTTTCCAGAAATAGGAAGCTTTTCCCTTGTGCTTAATTTGCTTGTCTGAAATAATAGTAAGCTGCCTTGAAATACTAATAGAATAGCCTCAATCAACAGGTAAAGGCCAAAGTCATACTTTTAAAGCAAAGAAATTTCTAGCTATTTTTGGGGTGTGGGAGAATAGATTTCTAGAAGGTTCAGGGTTTCTAATTTGCAAATCTATCCAACTATATTATGACTTTTTTGGTTTTTTGCTGTTGTTTATATGATGTGACTGGTTAAATAGTGAAAGAAATAACTCAAGGGTAATAATTATTCCCAATGAAAAGGATATAGAATAACTGTAAATTAGACAGTATAAAATTGTACTTGCACCTTTGAAAAATTCAGGAATCAAAGTTAGAAGTTGATGTAATTTTTGAAAGCGTTGATATTACAGTTTTCAGAATACCAACCTAGAGAGGGCAAAAGCTAACTCTGTGCATGATTATTAACTGGAGGCACGGTCGAGATAGGAAAGTCAGAGTATTGCAATAGTTGAGATGTTGAACTTGGACTAGAAGATCCAGCAACATTTTGACACTCAGTCCTGGAATTCATGGGATAATTTCTTTTTCAGCCAACCCTAACATGTTAGGGGGAGACTCTCAGATGTTCTGATTGTGTCTTAGAGAAAAAGTGGGATATCAATAAAAGATCAAGCATCTTGTAAATCTTTCAGAGAGGCTTGGACTTGTAGAATGTTTGTAGGAAGCTTCTTTCTTTCTTTCTTTCTTTCTTTCTTTCTTTCTTTCTTTCTTTCTTTCTTTCTTTCTTTCTTTCTTTCTTCCTTCCTTCCTTCCTTCCTTCCTTCCTTCCTTCCTTCCTTCCTTCCTTCCTCTCTTTTCTTTTCTTTCTTTTTTTCTCACCTTCGTTATTTTTACAAACTTCTTAAAATGGCAATCATTTTCAACATATTTTACTCCTTCTATTTTCCCACAACAAATCTGTGCAGTGAGCTAAGCTGAGAGAGTGTAACTGGTCCGAGGTCACCCAGCACGCAAGGGGATCATGAATATTATATTTAACATATGTGATTTTAGAGAAGTAGTTAAGAATAATTGTCAATTCTCTATCGAGAGATGTTTGTTTTAACAGAGTAACAGACTTGAAAGGGACCTCGGAGGCCTTCTAGCCTACCGCTCTGCTCAAGCAGGAGACCCTATAGGGTCTCTTCTGACATCCTATATTATTTTAGACAAATGGTGTCCAGTATCTTCTTAAAAGCCTCCAATGTTGGAGCACCCACAACTTCTGATGGCAAGCTATTCCACTGGTTGATTGTTCTTACTGTCAAGAAATTTACCGAAGAATTATTATCTCTGTTGTGATCAGTCTCCAAAAAGCAAGAAAGACATGCTGAGTTTCTTCTAAGATGTTTCCTTTATTGTTCCTTGCCTACAGACAGAAATGTTGTCAAACTAAAGCAAACTATTTGCATCAGTAAGGATATATACCAAGAACACCTAGAGTTGAAGTATCTTGACCCTCTTCCACTCACCCAAACTATCTAAACTTCGTTGTCTTTTGTTTTTACAGAATGCAGGTCCTCCCTCCTCAGAACCTGGACTACATTCCAACAAAAACATTTTGTATACCTAGTCATTTATTATCTTTAAAAAAACATGAACATCAAAATGCATCTATACCGATCCTCTTTTTGGGGGTGGAGGGGGTGGTGGTGGTGGTTCTTCAAACCAGGATAGGTTGTTATAAATTAGAAATTGCAGGCATTGTGGTGAAAGCACATAATTGCCCGGATTTCAAATAAGACCAAGAAGTACTATCAAAATGCTGAGATTATACAATTATTTTTCTGAAGCACAGTATATAGTTTCAGTTCAAATAAAAGCTACATTAACAAAGAATATATACTAAAGATGATGCAGGGGGTTCCTATGGAAATAGCAAAGAAGCAAGATGGGGTTCTTTTTGTTCTAAAAATAAAGTGCTACCCAAACTGGAAAAAAATTCATGTCAGGGGGAAAAAGACTTATAATTTAATTGAAAAAAAACATTAAGGCCACTGGAATGCCTTTGTGAGTGTCCGAATGTTCAAAACCTCTTTTTAGTCAATTAACTGAAAATTATAGTCAACATTTGATAAACTTTTAGAGATGGAAAGGAAAATGGAAGAGAAAATTTTTGGTAAGGGTCTATGTTCAAATAGATCCTTTTAGAAGAAAAATCAGGAAAGGTTTCCTCAGTGTGAAATTGGAAACACCTCTCTAAAGCTGAGACTGGCTGAATCCATCTTTTGGTCCCTGTTATCACATGGAAAAGTTTTTAAAAAGAGCAGTTAAGATTAGCCTGACAATCTGCTGCATTAGCATTCCTCTTCAATGAAATCATAAAGTGTTTCTGTTTTCATAAGCTGTCTGATGTAACATTTTACACTCAGTCTATAGACTATAATTATTCCTTTATTTAATGGAATTTATGAGTAATCTTACTGACAGTTCCTTCCATTCTGTACATGTCTAAAAAGTCTGTTAATTATCAGGCAATGTTAACCCAGGCAGGTGGCAGCCCAGCACATGGGTTTTAAGTCTTTGTGCCACTTGCCACCTCGTGGCCTAGATCACTGCAACTTTTTCAGAAACTTCAAGTGGCTCCATGAAAGTAAACATGGATGATAACCAAAAGCTTTTTTATCTGAAATCCCTTTATACAAATTTAACAATCTCTTTGAAATAGTTACATTAGGCTAGCTTTTCTGAGCAATACAATGCAGATATTGACAGCACATCTGTTCTTCACTTCTAGAAGAAATACAGGAAAGTTAATGATATCTTCAAGAAAGGCAATGTGATACGATGACCACAGATACCCTGCCAACTTTCTTATCCATAACCTGTTACCTTGTTTCACCTCTTTATATCCAGGCTTTAATGCTGAAGATAGCCAGTCGGGGGGGGGGGAGGATCGTGGTATTTATAGGTCCATTATTAAAACAAACACATTCAAAAAGTGTAGCTTAACATAATACTATAATATGGAATAGAATAGAATATGTTATTCGGACAAGTGTGATTAGACACATGAGGAGTTTGTCTCCAATGCAGAAGCTCCAGTGTACATGCAAAGCAACATCATCATCATCGTCATCATCATCATTATCATCATCATCATCCCAGTATGAGGGATAGTAAAGAAGATAATAAGAAAGATAATAATAATACTACAATCATTCTACATGGGTAAATATATATAGACATTAAATAGTACTGTGAGCATTAGGTGTTCAGCAGAGTGATGGCATGAGAGAAAAAACTGTCCCTGTATTTAGTTGTTTTGGCATGCAATGCCCTATAGTGGTATCCCAAGGGGAGGAGTTGAAACAGTTTATGTCTAGGATGTGAGTGGTCTGCAGATATTTTCTCAGCCTTTCCTTTGACCCGCACAATATACAGGTCTTCTATGGAAGGCAGGCAATTGTTTTTTCTGCAGTCCATTGGAGTCTGCACCTGTCCTGTTTCGTTGCTGTACCAAACAAAAACAATTAAAGAAGTATAATAAACAGGAGAAACATTGTTATGATTGTAAAAGTTGTTTTTGTGGATGTGAAAGAGAATTGTTTATAATGGCACATTGGGATTTATTTTTTAATTTTAGAAATGGTGTGCCATACCATGTACAGTATGTGTATTTCCTTCATACTTTTGGAGAGTGGCTTCCAACGTTCACTTTATATGGGCATGTCCATTTCATATTTTAAAAATATCTCCACCATACAATGTCAGGTGAAATTCTCTCTCTCTCCCTCCCTCCCTCCCTCTCTCTCTCTCTCCCACGAAAACTTAAGAATATATATATATATATATATATTTTTCTTAAGTTTTCGCAGGTACTTACATGTATGGCATTCAGCTTTGTTCAGGTATTTTCCCACATCATTGTAGTTGTGCCTGGCTTGTGGTATGGAGATTTTTTTGCCCAGGCAAACACCTGGGCACAAATAGATCCTCCCTGATACCTCCAGCTCAAACACACCCCAACTAGGCACCCAGATGAAACCTAGCTTCCTAATAAATGATAGCCGTCCATTAACTCAGCGCCAAGCTGCACTAAAAGCCTCCAATACAGGAACACAATGTTGCCAGCCAATCAAGACAAAAAAAGCCACAAAACAGACAGAAGATATTAGAAACACCAATCAAGCAGAACACAGCAAACTCCAAGACCAATAAACACAGATCAAGATTCTCAACCAATCAGGATGAAGAAAAAACCATTCTGGCACAGCAGCAGGCTAGCCCCAAATTTAAAACTGAAATGGCTGTGAAAGTCTGACTCACAGACAAACACAATACAGAAGCCTGATGATGATAGATGAGATTCTGCCGAAACATTGCTACAACTTTAAAAGCACAACTATAATGATGTGGGAATATACCTGAACAAAGCTGAATACCATACATGTAAGTACCTGCAAAAACTTAAGAAAACATATGTGTGTGTGTGTCTGTGTGTCTCTGTGTGTACGTGCGCACAGACACATCAGAATTAAGGTCCATCAGACATATTGCTAACAGCCAATCAAATTCCAGCTTGATAAGGATGTCATTCAAGCCAGCAGATTGTCCAGCTCAACAGTGTCAGGAAGGAAGGAAGGAAGGAAGGAAGGAAGGAAGGAAGGAAGGAAGGAAGGAAGGAAGGAAGGAAGGAAGGA
>NW_020769365.1:2697240-2819441 GCF_900518735.1 Pseudonaja textilis
TTCCCCAAGAGTAGTTCCCAGGTACTTGAAGGTGGAGGCGCGCGGTAGCTCCTGCCCGTTCCACCAGCTGTAAGGAAAACCGCGGCGGTGTAGCTGTGGTTGTCAGTCCAAGCTGGCAAAGTTCCGTCGCAGAAGTTAAGCGCCTCAAAGAAAGCAAAGTATATCAAGGAAAAAGAAGAGAAAACTCAAAGGATAAATCAACCAAGCAAATGATAATACAAAACCGAAGGGAATCAATCATCATCCTAACCCAAAACCTGGGACCATAACCAGGTCATTAGCAGTAGGCAAAAAGTCAAAAAGATGGAGCAGTATGAATCTTTCGGTCCATCGTGTTTATTTCCAACCCTATCTATGAAGGCTAGGGAGTTTGAACCTGGGAGTTTTGGTCCTGCAACAAACTGATCTCCATGAGTTGTGTATGCTATGATAGATTTCCAGTTGCTCTTCTTTGTTGGTTCTCCAGATGCTGCATCTGTTAAAATACTGAATTTTAATAATTAAGTAATTAAGGCTACTGAATTTTAAACTTTTTTTTTCCAGAGCTTTATAATTTTTGATTCCAAATCCATACTTACAAACAAGGCAAGGATGAATTGGAGAAAGGTAAAACTGTATTCGCCTCCTCTTTCACTGTGCATAAATCAAATCCACATATTAATCAGATACCATCTTTATTATAATGATAATGATACCATGATGACAAATTTTCAGATCACACAATGTGGATAGCAAAGGAGGTTGATAGGCTCTATCTTGAAAACAAATGCACAGTTTCTTTGGTCATCTTGCTGCTCTCAAATAAATTTTTAAAATATCATCAGAGAAATCTGTTCTAAAACTTCCTGACAGAGAGATTGAAGCTCAATTTACAAGAGAAGAAAAATGTTCAGGAAATTTTGATATATCATTGGTTTTCAGAAACTTTAGCTATCAGAAGTACTGAAAAGCAAACAACTATTCTACCTAGTGAGAAATTACATATAGGCAGATACTGGTAAGAAAATCAAACGAGGAACAAAAGGAAAATATAAATGAATGTAAACATTACTGGATAAAATTCCCAGCTGAAAATTATTATCATTCAGCAAGCAAGAAAATAATCCTACATTTTCTAATAAATTAATTAAGTACAATAAACCTAGGACTTCTTTTATATATTAAGTGGTTATGCAGAAGCAGCATCTTTCTGGTCAACACAGCATGTCTGCTCATATCTGCACAGCAGAATATGAAAACGTCCAGCTTGACTACTTAATGCTCAGGAAAAATGCCAATTTTCTACACATATCTCCTTGGTGAACGTGTCAAAGGATGCATCTGTCATCATTTAAAGTGAAGTGGCTTTTCACTGCTTTGAAACATATGGCATTAAGTTCTGAACTTAACCCAGCACAGAATATTTTATTTTTCATGGCAAGGGAGCATAGATTTGAGAAAGTAAATAAATAATGACCTGTTCAACATTAGGTGTATGTGATGGGAGGCACACACACATATACACATACAAGTATATATGTATATACATAAATGCATATTTGAGTATAAGAAGAATCAATCATCTGGACTATGTGATAAGAGTTGGGTGGCTTTAGTGATAAATATATGCTGGCTTGAATCTTGTTAGTTAATATTCCTCCTGGGTAAAATGGTAAATATTTACAGTCGTAAGAATTAAAATTAAGAAGGTGCAGAGAAAGAGAGTAGGAGTACATTATATCTTCATTTTCTAAAGGGCAATGTGTTATAGAATAAAATCAGGAACTACAAAGCTTCAAACCATGGCTTGGTACGGTACTTTTAAAAAATTCTTTACAGTGGTGCATTAAACTACGGAGGAAACCTGTTTTTCTTTCCCCTACTATTATCATGATAGGGAGGCTCAGTATTCTAGAGTACAACCACCTCTATTTAATCAATGGCCAATTTACAGCAATGATTTTTTGGCAGAAATGAGGTATTTTCATGCATATTGATTTTTCGCTCTCAGCTTATCTGAAGTGGTAAACTATATTTTTCACTACTAGTTCTCAATTTAGAGTAAATTCACATATTACAAGAAACAGATGCATGAATGACTGGGTCATCCAAAGTTTATGCTTTGAACATAAAGTGCAACCTTGGAATGTTCTTGCCTTTGATCCACAATAGGAAAAAAAAGATATTTAAACAGTTAAAGAGGAGAGAATGGGTACATTGATTACCTCGAAGCACATACCATTAGAAATTCCTAAAACAAATGTGCAACATATTAGACATGTATCCACATGTTGTGGCATTCTCGGAAATGCAAACCTGGGTTCCTGTCTGCAGTAGTAAAATTCTAAATCAAGGGTTGATTTCAGAGCAAGTTACTCAGATGTCTCATTCTTCATCATGAGTCCAAACTAACCAACATAAAATATCTTTAACTTGAGTCTGATCAGTTTTCAGTGACTCTCTAAAATTTGAATTTTGAAAACTGATCAGAGTCAAGTTTCGAATATAAGAGCCCTACTAGATCAGATCATAAATGTATACAATTCACCCTCATTTGTCTTAGATGCCTCCAAGATGCCCCCTTTGTTATCCCAAAACCTTAACATGAGAGGATAGAGCACTGCCTAGGTTCTTTCGGAATATTAAAGCATGAAAGCATTTAGATATGACCAAAGTAAACAAGGGATGGTTCTAATATGCCTTTTGGGATAAAAAAAAATGTTCCCTTTGGGCATTAAGATTCCTAATGAGATGAGTATGCACTGTGTAGCTCAGCTTCCTCTATTTCCAGAACTGTGTTTAATTGGCTGAATGAAGCTACATTATTCCACCCGATTGAGAATCTTGTTTGTGCAGTATCCCTGATTGAATGGAGTTTGTAACTAAATTCAGATGAGTGTGGTTACAGTCTTTGAGCATGGCTGAAATTGCTAAAAGTGTTCCCATTATAGTAAGATTCAGTGGACCAGGACACTGCACATATCCCATCTCCTCTCCATCACTACAAGTAATATTTGAACAGAGTTTTGAGTGTGTTATGTGCTCTAAAATATAGAAAAATTTCAAAATCTTTGTAATGAAGCATATAGGAACTATTTATTTCCTGTGGTTTCTTTCCAGCCAGTAAGGACTGATAGATTTGCTGCCCTCCAAGTCTTCTTGATCAACTAGTGTCATCTTTTGGAACAGAGATTCTATGTTGTGGCTCCTAGAATAAGGTCCCCACTGATATATGGATGTCTCCCATCTTGATAGCATTTTATAAGATGATAAACTGTCTGTTCTCACTAGCTTTAGGGTCAGATATATGAAACCCACTTATTAGATATGTTAGTCACATGTTAAATTTATTTTGTCTTATAAGTTCAGGCTTGAAAAGAAAGCCATAACGTATCTTCATACTCCTCCCAATGCCACATGCCTAATGGTCTGTTGCAAAAGTTTGGGCATCAGTACATTTACAAAAGTATCTCTGCATATACACTTGTACTCGGGATTCCAATTAAAGAACTTCTGGCAGTCTCCCCTTCAAACAATGCTTATTTAGCACGACAGCCTGAAATAGGTTTGGAAAGGCATTTGACTGAGTGGGCTTTGAACCTTAAGCAATTCAATGGGATCCAGTTGACAGGATTGAATCACTCAGCATATCAAAGTGGGCTGTAAAGCACTATAAAGTGGTATATAAGTCTAAGTGCTATTGCTATTAATATCTGCATTGGGATTTCCTATTCCTTTTTTGTTTGTTTGTTTGCTTCTTTTCTGAGTGATTTCTATAGGAGTTGTATACATGTATGCACCAACATGGAGGAGGAAAAAGATAAGGAAGAAATAAATTAGTCTTTATTTCTAAACATCCTGTTACCCAGAGTTTATATTTACTAACTCCTAAAAACAGATGGTAGGGAAGTAAACAGAAATGAGGGGCAAGTTGACTATTTTTGAGAAGAGACAGAGAATAGCCAGAAACATATAAAAGCCCAGAGTGGGTTGTGTCAATATCAAAGAAAATGAGAGAAAAATGAACATTTAGAAGCAGCAGAGCAGGGATGCTGAGTCCATCTGTTAGCAGAAAGATTACCTGTGAGTAAGCAACAAAAGGAGAAAGCATGAGGTTATTGTCCCTGAAGATCTCCACCCATCAGGCATCTCTATAACTATCAAAGGGAATGAGGCAACTTGATAAAGATGTGAAGGTGGTAGGTTATTTTACTTTCATGGAGTCAAGCAAAAAGATAGTCTGTGTGGTTAACAAAAGTATATATGTCTTATGGAAGAAAAGGAATGACAAACATGGACAAGATCAGAAGAGCAGTGATTAAAAGAGTTAAATAATGATTGGTCCAGTAGTAATATATAGCTATTAAGGTTGGATACAGAGAATGAATAGAAAAAAGGAGAAACACACTTTCAAATTATAGCCTTGCACATATTTACCAAGAGTACCACTGACTTCAAGAATCAATCTTGGATTAAATAAAGAATGATTGATCACTCCTGTGTGGCAAACATTTGTTCTTGCAGTATTAGAACAAAGCCCTATTCAATGGAATCCATAGGGCTATCCAGATCTGGGCTGCAATACTCCAAGCAATCACAAAATGGCAACAGACGGACACAGAACATTTTTTCCTATCATAATCACCACCTAAATATTTGCAGTTCTGGTCTTCTAGTCCTAAGCATCTAAATAATTAAAATGTACTATAGCTGCCTTATAGAAGAAATGGGTTAAGGAAAAAAAAAGCCAAAATAGAACAAAAGTTTACTTTTGGCTGTTTTAGCCAAGATTTTTCTGTCTGCAGGTTTGATTCAGACTATTTCACTAATATGAAATGTCAACTGCAGTCTGAACAGGAGAAGTGGTTGAAGTTCTGTTCTGGAGCTTGATACAGCCTCTTAGGGACTCCATGGAAAACAATAGTTTTAGACCTAATCCTTTCAAGAACTTGTTGCTGTGGTATAAAAACTAATACCAATGAAGGTTCCTTCCTTAGTTTTGGATGAAATTGCCTTCTCCCATGCAGAGTTGGTTCATAATCTAGTTGTCTTCTTGGATGCATGGCTTATGCTCAAAGAACAATAAGAAACCATGGGCAAATGTACAGCTTCGTCTTACTTTCTAGTGACAGGCATTTCTGTATTTGGAGGCATTACTGACAGTCACTTGTGTCTTGGTTATTTCTTATTTAAACTATTGCAACTTGCTGTACATTGGATTAACCTTGAAGATACTCAAGATACTGCAATTGGTCCAAAATAACTAACTAATAACTAAGCATGCAATCCAGTTTGCCCATGACAGTACTACTTTGAAATGCATTGTTTTCTAGTTGGCTATTTGTCATCATTTTGCCAGCCAACTCTCCTTAGCAATTCTTTCACATATCCCCCAAAATCATATCTAAATTCTTCTAAATCTTTTGTTGCTGTTGTTCCTACATGGCCCAACCAAGCACACTGACACACACAATCCCAACCCCTCCAAATGGCATCTAATTGTCCAATTGAGTGCTGGAAGGAAAAGTCCACTCCATGTTCTGATCCTTATGAATAATCAACAGAGACCATGGGAATAGGCTTTCACCATTGCTGACCCACTTTTCTTGAGTAACATAATCTTGGAGATCAAAACAACCATCCCTTGCAGGGATTTTGGACAGTTATAAAGATCTACCTCTTCAAAAGGATGTTTGGGCATTGGTGTGAATTTTGGTTTTTCTTGGCTCCTATTGATTATTATGTTTTGATTTTTAATCAGCTTATTATTTCATGTTTAATCTTGTTGCTCTATAATGGTGTATAAGCCACAGTGTCATTTTACTGAAGCAGGATATAAGCATTAGCAGATAAATATGAAAATTAGCAAATAAATGTGGTCTGTGTTTTTGGATAGTTATTGTGCACAACTAAGGGCCACATTATGGGATAGGCCCAAGGGCTATAATTAATGAGATGATGAGGGATATGGGTAGAACCATACCATGCATTTGGATGGGACTAGCAATTTTTTTCTTATTCTGTCAGTATTTTTATGATACAATCAGGACTATAAGGATGGAAAACTGCTACCAAATTTCAGCAGAAACTGAGGAACTTGTGTATGTTTGGGAGATCTGAACCTTATTTTATCATATCCTTGGTTGCTGAAACACCTCTCTCTCTTCTATTTTCTGCAGAAGGTGCTTGAGTATACAGAAATCAGAGATAGAGATAAACAATATTGCTGTATCTTAAGCATATTTTATTCATACTGCAGACTTCTGACACCCAGCAAGTCTTCTTTCTTCATAAAATGCTACATTATCTTATCTGCACATTCTATTTCCTTGCAATGTTGCAGCATTTCACTGGGAAAAAAAATCTCTTGAGAGTAAATCAAAACAATAAAAACAGGACAGGTAATTAATTTTGAAGTAATCAAAGAAATATGTTGTCAATCAATTCAGCTCTTTGAAATCTTTGCATTTGCCTGTCTTAATCCTTGATTGCTTTTTGTCAACTTCTTCAATGATGGCTCTTGTATTGCATTTGTTTGGGACCAATTTAAAGCAGACTTCATTTCATCTGTGTATACTTTTGTAATTCTCTTCATATTCTCTCTATATAAAAGACATACTTTTATTTTTGTTGAAGCCTTCCATACTTAGCAATGTATTAGCAATGTTTTGCAATTTGAAAAAAATAATGAGACTACACTGGAAAAGCATTTGGAAGCTTCAAATGGTGTGGAGTACAGCAGTGTGGGCAAGTAACTAGTACCTTGAACAGCACTCAGTAATGGTAACCAGTGCAGCTTATACAGCAGAGTTGCAGTGTGCACTACCTACACACATCCATTACTATCCCAACACTGCATTCTGAACCAGCTGCAGCTTTTCATGGGTCTTCAAGAGCAACCCTATATAGAACACTTCATAATAATCCACAACTAAATTACACAATATTAATTTCCAATATTTCTTTTCTATTTCAAAATCAACAAAATCCAACATAAATAATTCTGGTTTCATTGTAGTCTTAATCCACAATATTGTTTGCACTATTGTATGAATTTGCACCCACACTTTTTTTGTTTTTTCACAAGTCTATCTTGCAGGATAAAAGCTCTCCTGTTCCTTTTCAAACTTCCAATAGTGCTATAATATTCCTTTGTACATTTAGACAGCTTGACTAGTATCATATACCTACAATACATTATTTTTAAAAATGTTCTCTTAAATTGTGAAACAATATAAATTTAATACCGATTTACCACATTTTGTCCCATGTTTCTATATTTATATTATATTCTAAATTTACAGCCTAGTTTTGAGAAGAATATTCTCAATATTTCTCAAGACCTCTGGAAACCTTCAAAATGCAATGGAAGTAGCCTTCAGCCCTTTCAAAGTTTATATTATGATTACATTTGTCAAGGCATCTGCTTCTTTTTAGCCTTTTCCACTCTGCAAGAGGCAGTAGAACAGTGGTGGGATTCAAAAAATTTTACTACCGGTTCTGTGGGCATGGTTTAGTGAGCGTGGCAGGGGAAGGATACTGTAAAATCTTCACTCAGAGTTGGGATTTGCTGGTTTTCCAAACTACTCAAAATTTCCGCTACCAGTTCTCCAGAACTGGTCAGAACCTGCTGAATACCACCTTTGCAGTAGAATCTGGTCCACAAGGGAATATGGTAAGGAACTGGCTCACAATAAAATTGATTTACCACTATTGCCATCACCCTACATGATTATTGCCATTCACCTTCCTTCAGCAAGAGGGCCATAAAAAATGATAGAAAATGTAACCAACAACTCTAGATCATAAATTTTGAACTATTTAGAAGGATCCATGGATCTTGAGCACCAAAAATGTGACATCAACATTCTGACTTGCCTTCTTTGAGGCTTTGAGGTATTACAAAACCAACAGCACAATTTAAGAACCAGAGAATTCATCTGTCAACAATCTCAAATATACCACCAGACTGTGTGTATATATAAATTTATGCCATTTCAAAGAGAAATACTTTGTATTGTTTAATCTAGTCAACCTCCTGGGCACTATCTAATTGATCAGGATAATTTTCTTTTCCAATTTACAGCAAGAAGAAAGGAACAAGAGATTTACTCTTTTAGAACTGTGGCAGTTATTAAGTATTTATTGGAGGTACATCCAAGATACAGAAAAATAGAAGGTCAAGTGGCATGATACCATACATAGAACCTGCACAATCTATGCAATGCATCATTAATTTATTTATCTCTTAGCATCTCCCAGGAAAGGTGATTTGTACATAGTTGTCTTCTGAAAGCTTGGACATCCCAAACTATGAGATCATTATTAAGTCAGGCTTGCTGGTGTAGAGGACTAAGTAGAATGGCAAAGAGTCTAAGAAATTGGATAAGCTGTAACAAATCAAATCAATAGAGCATGCTATGTATTTGCAGGATATGTATGGTACAGAAAATGTATGTATGGTACAGAAAATAGGACCATATGGATACTCAAAGGAACACTTTGCATCCTTTTGCATCCTTTTGAACAGCAAAAAACAACTACTTCTCATCTGTAGAGTGGAATGGCCACAACACTTCAGATAGCAGCAGTTTATTTGCAAATATAAGGGACCATTTATAATGCAAATTGGCACTACTTCAACTGTTCATCAAGGTGATAAAGACATTTTGAAGCACTGAGACACAATAAAACAACTCCTTGAAGAAAACACATCATTGAGAAGAATTGCTCATTATCTGGCCAAAGGAGGCCATTTTTCAATATGATAAAGCTTAATATGATAGACTGCATACAATATTTATAGCTGTAGTATATTCAGGCAATTGTAGATTTGTCAGGGAGCTGAATCATTTACTGTTTCTTACTGCTTTTAAGTTTTGGTTCAAAACTATTGTGGTATAGTGATGGGTATACAATGAGTATCTGAAACTGAAACAGGGACATAAACCTACTTTTCCCTTCCTATTTTTAAAAAACTTATGGAAGATAAATAGTTGCAATATGCTTACAACCAGCCAAATCTTATGTTCAGTACTTGGCTAATTAAGGATTGTATTGGGGTTAAAATACATCATGTGTAACCAATAAAGTCCAAATGTATTGTCAAGGTCAAATGTATTGTTGCACATAGCATTTAACACTTCTAGGCAAAGTATGTGTGGGATTCCCCCTATTCTAATTAACTTGTGAAAGAATTAACATCAGTTCCACACAATTTTATTTATTTTACTTATTCTTTCATAAAAGGAGAGAGAGAAAAGTAAAATTCAAAGTTCTTGCAGCTTAGGTAAGTAGCTCTTTGACATTTCATTTCACTTATTCAGGTGTAAAAAAGAGTTCATTATGTGGTTATAATAATTTATAGCCTCCTTTAAAACATAGCATAGAGCTTTGTTTCAAGATAGGTAAGGACTGAGAATTAATTGGCTGTTAATGGATGAATTTGTGATGAAAAAAGGAAGATACGTATTTGGCAAAGTGACATTTGCTTTAGTTTTTATTTAATGTAACAAAGGAGATCTTTAGTACATTGATAATATAATATGAATTCATTTCACAAATAATAAAAGAAAAAATGAAGTATATAACAACATACACTGAAAGGAGAGGAGATGTTTAACAGACAATTCATTTCTGAAATTAATATTTTGACATCTATCTATAGTATCTATGCCACAGTTATGACAAGCTTGAGATAATGTGCCATATTAAATGTCATCACAATTCTTCTTCATTGATGAGAAAAGAAGAGAAAGAAATGAAACCATTAAAATGACCTAAAAATAGAACCCAAGCAACAAAAGATCAAAATGCCAAAATTTTGCAGGAAAGAAGGAAAGAAGATGAATATATCTGGTATTTTCAAGAGATTTCAGTCATTTCTCTGTTATGTTCTTGCAAGATCATAAACTAATATCAAAATATTTTAATAATTAAAGTATTAAATGTATATATCAATTGCAAATGAGTTTATTTATTAATCTGTTAGGTTCTCCAGTATAGTTATATCTCCGGATAAACAAAGATCCTGTATATCACAAATCAGGAATATGCAAATTAGTTTGTCTAAACACTAAATCCCGAGAAGTTAGTTACATCATATCAGAACTGTGAAGTTTAAGGTAAAGAGAAATTTTATGAAGCAAATCAGATGAATGAGAAGGTCTTGTGCTCTGTAGCATTACAAAAACTGTGCCTGAACTCTGGAATTAACATTAGTCTGCTCCAGTTCAAAATACTATTCGTGTCATCTATTTGTATTTTCATAAAAATATTTGCCCTACATGACATCATTTAATTTGTGTCCCAATAAACCCTTCTCCTTTTTCTATGAATGGATTATTAAAGAGATATGTGTCTTTTTTTAGTTTAAAATCACTATTGCCTCACTTACCTAACAATTTATGGATATGTCAGAAGATTATGTGATTGTAGAAACACTAAACAATGAACCAATGCTTTAAATAGAATAAATACTGCTGAGAATAATGGGACAAACAAAAGACTAAAGGTAGGGAGGCAGTAGATGGCCTCCAGATTCCTCCAGAAACCAAATCTGATTCTCAAACTTCTTACTGATCATTGGCCTCTGAATCAACTACTGCTGTAAAACCTTTGGAATAGAATTGCTTTCTAAATCTGTCTCTACATAGTGCTTGTTTGGATATTTGAGTCCAGATGTGGTAATACTAGATTTGAAAGACTTTTACTGATTCTCCTCCAAAAATGGAAAATAATTGCTCTCTGATAAGACCTCATAAAACTTCAGTAAAATTTGCTCTGTTCTCTCTCCATCTTACCTGTGGTTTGCTGATAGGGGATTCTGGTGTCTTTACCACAAAAGATACTATATCCTGTTCTGAACATTTTTCGTCTTACAATTTCTTCTTTTGGTGTTGGAATGATTTTTGGGAACATCGAATTTATGGGAATATCATGATTTCTCACTTGAAAAGTTTTGAAGGGTAATACAGAAAAGTCAGCCACTTTGAGAAGTTTGGAATAACCAATTTCAAAATCACTTTTTGAGAGTGATCTGATGGTGACTCTTGTCTCAGGATAGTATGATTGGACATGAGAGAAGGCAATTCCAAACAATCTGACTTCCTATTGTATCACATAAATTAAAAACTCTCCCAGAGGAACTTTACCAGCCAAGAAATATAAAGGTAATATCCTAAATAATATCCCTTGGTTATAAAGATCAAAGAACTCACCCCCTTTTTAATTTTCTTTTCAGTTCTAAAAGGCAAACATAGAATCAAATTTGTTTCCATTCCTTTCAGGTTTACCTCAGTATTGAGGATAAACTGGGGTGCTTTTTTTCCCGCTACTGGCCAGTGGGATAGGAGGCCTGCCCAACTTTTTATTGGACTTATATGTATTTCATCCTTCAGGGACAGAGTATACAATTCCGACACAAAGAAAAATACCGTGAATAAGAGATAAATGCAAACTTAATTTAGAAAACCATGAACAGAATGTTTCCTTGAACTCTCTTCTTCTCAGAGTGCAGAAAGTGTGACAAATGTGACTCAATAGGAAGATTAGTATTATTCTTCCTATTGAATAGTATTATTGAATATATTGAATAGTATCCTATTGAATAGAATAGTATTATTAGGCAAAACAATAGACTCAATTTACATAGACTTCTGTAAAGCCTTTGATTCAGTGGTACATGAAAAGCTACTCCTAAAACTAAAATATTATGGTATCTCTGGACACCTGCATAACTGCATAGAAGCATTCCTGTCAAACAGACAACAAATGGTCAAAAATGGGAGCGTCCTATCAAATTCTGTACCTGTCAACAGTAGTGTCCCCCAAGGCAGTGTTCTAGGACCAACTCTCTTCATACTCTACATAAATGACCTCTGTGATCATATTAAGAGCAACTGCATTCTCTTCGCTGATGATGTAAAGCTATTCAACACCAGAGATAATTCTGCTACCTTTCAAAAAGATCTTGACTATGGTCAATGGTCAATCAAATGGCAACTTCAAATCTCAACAAATAAATGCTCTGTCTTACATATTGGTAAAAAAATAATAATCAGAAAATAAAATACAAGCTGAATAGTCAAGACCTTGTTGATGATCCAAACTCTGTCAAGGACCTTGGAGTATTCATCTCTAATGATCTAAGTGCTAGAGCCCACTGTAACTACATAGCCAAAAAGGCATTAAGAGTTGTTAACCTAATCCTGTGTAGCTTTTTCTCTGGTAATATCACACTACTAACTAGAACATACAAAACTTTTGCTAGACCTATACTTGAATACAGCTCATCAGTCTGGAACCTGCATTACATATCTGATATTAATACAGTTAAGAAAATCCAGAAATATTTCACAAGAAGAGTTCTCCACTCCTCTACTCATTGCAGAATACCTTATACCACCAGACTCGAAATTCTAGACCTAGAAAACTTAGAACTGCGCCGCCTTTGGTGCGATTATTATCATTAACCCCCTAAAACTTTAACCTTAGACTGTCTACATCACCCCTTCCCTAAGAGGTCTGTAGCGGGCATTCATAAACGCACCAACATGCCTACCCTCCCTGTCCTATTGTTTCTTTTTATTTTTCTTATATGTATCCATTTCGTGTATTCATGTTTATACTTATACCTGTTTTCTTATGATCACTTGACAAAATAAAATAAATAAATAAATAAAATAAATTATGCCAGGTTTCTTGCTACTTTTTTAAAATAAAGTTTTATTTGGGTTTTCACACAAACAAAATACATGTAAAACATCTTTTTTGAAAATAGTATGGTCCCAGGTTACACTTCTTTATACAGACACAAACTCAATTTCATGCTCATTGTTGTGTTCTATTCCATATATTATTACTGTTTTACATTTTCTACATAGTTTTTCCCCTCTTTTAATTTTTTCAACTTTATTTTGATTATCTCATCTCAATTCAAATCATATTTATACTTTTGTGTGTCCTGTTTCAATTTCATATTATCTTTTCTCATTAAACAAATTTTCTCCTGTAGTTACTGATTGGAGTATGACACCTTTATATCTTTTAATTTTATCCATTCAACTCTTATTTAAACTTCAATGTATACCTTAAAGTTATAACATTCAATATAGTACATAATACATAACTTCCAATCGAATTCTGCTTGGTACATTCTTAAAATACACACCATATTCTTAAAAAAAAGGATTATAAATATATGCAATTAAAACCCTCATTCCATTCCAATTCAGTTCTATCATTAATATTCATTAATGTCTTAACATCTTTAATATTTCTTTTCAATTAAATATCATACATCCTTAGGGACACGTATAATCTTTGCATAATTAAATTAATTTTTCCCCTATTTCTCTTCACTTATGTTTTATAAATAATTAAATATTCATTTTATTACATTTATTTATTAACAAACATTCCACTAAATTACGATAACTATTTTATCCATCATTTTGATCATACATTGTTTCATATTTTCTGAAATTATTTCTATTTCTAATATAACAATACTATCTTATGTACCTTTGCAGAATCCGCTTTTTCATTAGATTTTCACCCATTATCTCTAAATAGGCCCTGTTTCTCTATATCTTGTTTCTGTCCTTTATAACTTCTTTTCCTTTCTTTCTTCCCTCTCTTCTTCTCCCTCCCTTTTTTACCCCCTTGGCTCTCTACTTCTAATTCTCTCTTCTGCATTTCCTTCTCCTGTTGCTTTCTAATTTTATACTTATTTTTCAAAATATTCTTTTGGGGGGTTGTTTTTCCAAATCTTAAACTTTTCATTCTCTTTCTCCCCTTTCCTTTTTCCCCCCACATAAAATTACTTGTTCATTAAAGATGGCTTCTTCTTTGACCAGTCTTCTTGTTCTGCAGGGGTTTCTTGTTGTTTCTCATAGTTCCAAATCTCCATTTCTAAGAATTGAAATATGAAGCCAAAAGAACCTCTCCCTTCTTGTGCATCTTCTTTGTACTTTTTAAGTTCCGTTTTCAGTTCTTCTAAAAGTGGTGCCATTTTAAGCACTTTTAAACAACCACCCGATTGGTTTTAGTCATTCAAATGCAGTAAAATCTAGAAGTCACCAAGTAATCCAAATACTCCCGAGCTTCTTTTTTCACTTTCTCTTCCTGAGGTTTTACTATTTTGTTGCCATGTTTCAGTTAAAATGTATCTTTTAGAAGTCTTGTTGAGATTTTTAAGTTCTTTTTAATTCCAGGCAGTCTCCTCCCTTCCAGATCCTGCCCTTTTATTCTTTTTCTCTCCTTTCCTGTTTTCAAAAGCTTTTAAATATCCAGAAATCTTTATTATCCCTTTGACATTTTATTTTCAGCTTAAATGCTTAAATGGATTTTTTTTTCAATTTCTTGCTTAAGTCTCTTAGCTGTCAGTATAGGGAAAGGAAGAGAAGAGGAAAAAAAACCAAATTCTTTCCCTTTTCTCTCTTCTTCGCTGCTTGAAAATCTTCTTTGGGAACACTGTTTTTATATATATATATAGTTAGTAGGTACCTTAGTTGTTGCTTTTGCTGTTTGACCCGGTTAACCAAAACTTTCTCTTCTTATCTTCCTCCTGCACATTCTTTTCCGGTCGAGTTCTTCTTTGTGGTGGCCATTTCTGACCACCGCTGCAACCGCCTTCAGGAAAGGGAGTAATGGCCAGCTGAGGAGGAGAGATGCAGCTCTCCTCAACCCTGCAGGCAGTCTCTCCCCTCTTCACCACCTCTACGGCGTGACTTAGGCCCAAAACCAGCCAGCTCGGGGCGCTCCAGTAGTGAGCATGGATCAAAACCGCACAGAGTCGTGGTTTCGGTCTGTCACCAAAGAAGCTCAAACCGGAAGTTTGTTTCTTGCTATTTATATGGTTGATATTTGTGTTATTATAATTGTGTTAATTTCTAAGGATACTTCCATACTATTTCCATTTCATGTCCTGAACCTTTAGTAATTCATGACTTGAAATGCTAAAAACAAAGAGAAAAAGTCACTGTCCTCCTTTAAGATGCTATTTATTCAGACAAAGCCTTCTTATCTCAACTTCACACATAACAGGAAAAAGAGTAGCCAAATAAATAAATAAACAGAACTAGTGCAGAATCTTGTTATGGAAATGTCCTAAATGCCATAAAAAGATTACATTGGCTGGATTACAAGTGGCCAGAAGTATGTGATCCTTCAATTGTTAAGGAGCTCCAATGTCAATGACTATAATGCTACCATTCCTTACCATTAAACTTACAAGTAAAGATCATGGAAATTAGGGTTCAACATTTAAATGAAGCCCACACATTGTCCATCCCTGAAAAAGACTAATATTTCCCCAGTAATTATTACCTTACACCTTTTTATATTAGAAGTCTTAAATTCATGACATCAAAATGTGTCATTTTATGAAAGTGTTAAACAAATTAGGACATGTGCATATTACTAATATATATGCTGTCAGTTGTTAACAATTAACATGGGCTACATTTCAATATTTACTAGGAAATTGATGCCTGGTAAATGTTAGTTAAATGAATATTTTCTTTGGACATTCAAAATATTCCTTGAATCAATGTTGGTTTTTTGTCATATTTAGTACTCACTTTGGATCTTTCTGACTATGGCATTCTTCAAGAATAATAAGATTATGCCTTCCAAATTAATGTCCAAGCTGCTGTAATTTCTAAATGCAACTGAAGGACCCTAAACTGGAGGAACACTTTACATGGACCTAACATTTTGTGTCCAATAGATTTGCTTCCAAACTTATAAATCTCAACTGAAATTTTAGAAGCCTACTTCAGAATGCAAAGTTTGGAAAATAAATGGACAAATGGTTGAATTAATCAATTAATTATATAGCAAAGACAATGTGTTTGAATAACATGATGCATTTATAGAAAATAATCCCTTTCCCCCCCACTCCTTTATAATGTGGGTAATTAAAATAAAATATGCTGCTACAGAAACTATAAGGTAGCCACTTAATTTCATTCCCAGGCATTCTCTGAAATGTGACTTAATTAGTTTATTACATTAGTAAGTAAATTAAATATCCTCTATATTTATATCAAATTAACAGATCAAAAATACTACTTGCTGTTTCCAGTGAATGAATGAATGAATGAATCAATCAATCAATCCTCATGAAGCCCAGTGGAGTTCCTGCAGCAACAGTTTAGCAAAACATCAATCAGTTGTGATTTTGATACTCTCCAATATGGTGGCAAAGAAAGCAGTTGCCTGAAATAAGTATGCAATTATCATATATGCAAATTAAAGGAGCCTAGTAATGAGAAAATTGAAAGTGTTGTATTGTTTGACTGAACAAAACAACTTGAACTCTAAGGTTTCAGTCTAATGAAAACTGGGATTAGAATTTCCAATTGCAAATCATAAATTATTTTATGCAACCATATTCAAAAGCATCCTGTTCAGCTTTTGAATCCCCACTTTTAAAAAATAATGTAGGATTCTAGGACACTTGAATCTCACTCTTGGGGCAAGTGGTGTCTATGATGGATTGAATCTGAATATTTTTAATTGTTTTAATCAGTACTATTAAAAAAATGTCCATTGCTTCCTGTTTCACAGGTAATCGGGATGAATGTCTGTAAGAAAACAACAAAAAACAAAAACAAAACAAAAAACAAAAACCCCAAGCTAGCTCATGTATTATATTTAACTCTGGCAGAAGTGGACCTAGTATCTTAGTATGGAGATGGAAGCAAAAAGTATCTCCTCTGCCACTTAGAGTGAAGCTTCTTACTGACTTGCTCAAACATAGCATTAACAATAGCAAAGACATCTCTTTCCAATTCATAACCAGAAGTTGGTCAATCATCCCCTTCATATGTCAAGTGAAGGAATGCTCTTATAACAGACGTAATAATGTTTCATTGTTGTCCCAGCCCTGCTCTGAATGTCCACATATTGGATTTGACATGGTGAATTTGTATGTTTTTGTGCCTTTGAGTCAATTTTTGACTCCTGATGGATGCCTAGACCAGGGATGTCCAACTCACATTGTCACGGCATCATCATGAGATGTATCATGACTTTTTCCCCCTTTGCTAAATCAGGCATGGGCATGGCCAATGCATGACACATCCGGCCCACAGGCCACGAGTTTGAAAACTCTGGCCTAGACTAATTTTCCTGGCATGAATTTGGAAGTGGCTTGCCATTGCCTGCTTCCTAGGGTTGAAAGACAATATCCAGCCCAAGGTGAACCAATGGCTTTGTTACTGAGATGGGAGAAACACTCATGGTCTTCTACATTCAGGCATTCAGTCTGATGCCATTAGCCACTAAACCAAACTTTCTTTCCAATTGATTTGGAGGATGTCAGAAGGGTTGGGGACCCCTACTATATTGATTTTTCCTTCTGGTGCATTAATTTGTTTCAGGGATATAGATTCTTTGGAAAAATAGGCTTCAATTCCTCGTTATTTGCTTCAGCAAGTTCCATTAAGATTCACTCTTAACTCTTCTCACTTCCTTTGCTTGATTCAACAGTTCCCAATTCATCACATCCCAAAACCTGACAGCAGGAATAAGAGTAGACATCTGCTATGAGTATATTGTTGGATTGTTTTTTCGATTTCACTGAAATGAATGGAGCCCCTAGATAGAAAACACTTGCTGTAGTTAACATTCACACTTTCTGATAGAGAGCATCATTTGCCATTCAGTTCTAATGATTATTAGCCAGAAGATTTTTATTTCTTCCAAAGAAATCATTTTTTCATATTTCCCTTTAAATCATTAGTAATTTATTTCAGTCTCTAAACAAAGCAGGTTCTAGTTTCATGGTATTAATGTTACCAGAACAGGTTGCTACTAGATAATTCAGTGGTGCTAGGCAACTGGCTGATCACCTATGTAAAATAGAACTGTTTCGAGAGAATGTGATATTCAGAGCATAAACTATGTTGAGCTCTCTGCCTCCATTAGCCTTTTGCAGTCCCTATGCTATCGTGAATGATATCTTTAAGCATTTGTATTAAATTATCTATAATTTGGAAAATCATAAACTATTGGCATGCTAAAAACAGAAGAATCAAACCAATATTTCATTGTCATTGATTTTGAGTTGGAAGGCTGGGATCTATAAACTGGCTGCCTTAGATTGTTGCTAAAGTCTTTAATATGTCACCATATATTGATGTCAGAATTAATCATGCCTTTTCATAATTTATTGTTTCAATAGAACAGTCCAGAAATAGGTACAATTTGTCGACTGAAATCAATAGGATTTAAGTATGTTTGGACTGAAACTATCAGATGGATATGTTTCATATTAAAAAATGTTCAGAGAAAAATGAATGTTCTGTCTTCTCTGCAATCCATTTCTGATTCTTTCTTCTAACTGGAAATTCAATATGGCTGGGCACAAAAAAAAAATGCTTTTCTCCTATAATTCCCTTGGTAGTTTCCAAGCTAGTTGACTGCGTGTATGTTGTGTATGTATGTGTATTTCAAATCACTATTGACTCCTCTGACTGCCTGGACTAGTTTGTGCAGTTTTCTTGGCAAGACGTTTGCCATTGTCTCTTCCTAGGTTGAGAGTGTTGAGAGCCCAAGGTCACCCATCTTGGTTCATTCCCAAGGCAGGGCTAGAACTCACAGTTTCTAGTTTATAGCAAATATATGTCTTTGTTCAGATTTTTTTTCATTTTCCATGTAATAAAGTAAACCAAGTCAAATTATATTCTCATGTAATGCAGAAAAGAGGTTTCTTTCACTTTGGTGAATAAAACAGCCAATACTAGCATTGCTAAGCCAGGAGCCAACTAATTTCCTACTTACGCCCACAAAGTAAAAAAAAAACTCATATTAATGTTATTTACAATTCTTTTAATTTGTCTCCCTGCAAAAAGTCAATAACCTCCTTCCCTCTTAATTCTACTTACTGATTTCCTTTTACTTCTATTCCATATTTTTATTCAAGAGCTCAAGTCAGCATTATATATTTATTGAGCAAAATACAATTACAGTAAGCAAACAGTTACAAATAATAAGTTCATATCAAATATTTCCCGAGTTCAGTTTGGTTTTTTATTGGGCTGGCTGTTTGAATGGCTGGTTGTGTTATATGAATCTGCTTGTATCCCAGCATGTTTTCCAATATAAATGTATCAAAACATACTTTAGTTTTAATTATCTCCCAAAATCACTTTCCTGATCAATTAATTTAATTATGCTTTGGATAAATATTTTTTTATGAGTGTTGTAGCAATTTCAGACTGTGATAGTTTGTACTAAAATAACAGAAGATGGAGTGAGGCTGACATGAATGACACATTGAATGTTTCAACCAAAGGCACATTTATAATGTTGACACCTGAATTAATGGCCTTCCTTCTGTTAGAAATGGGACAATCCATCCTCTGAATGCAATAGGATAAAAAAGCTTTGGGTTAAAACATGCAACTTTTATCTTTTCCTACTGGATATAAACGTTGAATAAGGAGTTCAGAATGAAGGCACAGATTTACAAAAAGTCTATAGATAGTGCAAATTTCTAATCTACTACTACCCTGTAGTGCTATAATATCACAGGAATTCAAATGAAAGTTGTAATTTGAAGCAACAGGATCAAAAAAATATTTGTTTCAGTGTTAGAGAAGAATTAGAATACCATGAGTATTCCAAGAAAACAAACAGGAAGCACACCAATTACTGAAAGCAAAAGTCCACACCAATTACTGAAAGCAAAAGTATTTTTGCCACAACCAAATATATAGCTTTGGATCACTCACCTCAATAAATAAATGAACACATATAATGTTTTGACTGATTTGTTTAATTGTGTTTTCTTTATCTAGTTGTAAGACTTGTGTGGAGAACAGGTCATATTTTAGGTCATATTTAGACAGAAATATTGAATATTTGAAATAATGTACATACTTTTAACACTACTTTAGCTCTCAATGCATTCATTCATTCATCTGCTAATTACTATTTTTTCTTAATAAGGTATACATTGATCTTTTAGTTCATTCACACACAACCATTTTCATTGAACATTTTAGAGTCATTTAAAATAAAGTAGATGGTTTTACCCTTTCTGAATTCAGCTATGTAGACTGGAGATGTCTGTCAACATTGTTTTAATTCATTTTCACTTTTTTATTATACATTATTAATTGAATTGTATTTCTTACAAGAGAGAATTATCAGGAACAAATGATGGTTCTTGTGATACTCCAGGCTTGGGACAAAAAAATTATCTGCCATTCTGCATTGGGAAGACTGGTTAATGATGCTGGAAAAAACTAGATAACAATTAGTCTGGCAAATCACTGAGACTATGCCATCTGCTCTAAAGTACGATTAGTGGATTAATGAAATCAGAATCATTGTTCAGTATTTTTGTTTCATATATTGGAACATCTTCATGCCCCTCATGAGCATTTGCTTCATTTAAACAAAGGTAGAGTTCATTAAGAGTTTTGTTAAGAGTTAAAAAAAACTAAAAATCATTTTGTTTAAAAATTAACATAGTGGCATAGACAGTAGCATAATTCTAGGCCAGTAATTAGTTATGGAAAATAAGAGAATCATAATGTTTGCATTTATTAATTTACTTTTTATATACAGCATGTCTTTCCCTCCCCGCCTTTCTCTGTACAATTATTATTGTTGTTGTTGTTGTTGTGGTAAGCTGCCCAAAGTTATCTTGATGGTAAGATGAGCAGAAAATGAATTTTATAACTAAACAGTGAAAAAAGGCAGACCATTTTTTTTTGAATTTATAAAGAATAACAAATTTATTTGTATTATGTGATAAAAGTTGAAATTTGCAAAGAAGACTTATTTTGCAACCTTCATGTGCATCCTTATATAGTTGCTTGGCACAGCTTTTTAAAATTAATATTCCTACATTGAAGGTCACAAAACTGCTATGGTAAATTTGCAAACAACTTTGGCAATTAAATCATTTTTCAGGACAGGGAGACTATGAGTTCCAGTCAGGGGTGAAATCAAATCTTTTAACAACCAGTTCTGTGGGAGTGGCTTAGTTGGTGGGTATGGCTTGATGGACATGTGACTGGGTGGGCATGGCCAACTCGACATCACTCATGTCAAGGGGAGCTTCTCCTCACCTGGCCTCTCATGACAGTGGGGATGCTGCAACAGTCGTAAGTGTGTGAAAATGATCATAAGCCACTTATTTCAGTGCATTGTAACTTTGAATGGTCACTAAATGAACTGTTGTAAGTCAAGGATTACCTGTACAAAAATACAAAAAGCTTGTTTTCTGCCCTATCCAATCATTAGAATAAAAATACCTGCAAGCCAGAGTTACAAATGTGGCAGGGTTGACACAGGGTACCAGAGCACCTTGAGGAATTAAAATGGTTAAAATGCAATGATAGCTATCATGTCCTACCTGTCAATAAATACTTCAGCTTCAACCATAACAACACAAGAGCAAACAATAGATACAAACTCAAGGTTAATCACACCAAACTTGATTGCAGGAAATACAACTTCAGCAACAGACTGTCTACTACTGACTTCACCCCTTTCCTAAGAGGTCTGTAGGGGGCATGCATAAGCGCACCAACGTGCCTACCATCCCTGTCCTATTGTTTCTTTTATTTTTTTATTTTTCTTATATGTATTCATAACTATGTTTTTACTAATACCTGTTATCTTGTAAGCAATTGACAAAAATAAATAAATAAAATAAATAAGAGAAACTCCCTAATAGTAAGCACAATTAAGTAGTGGAACAGCTTGCCTTCAGAAATTGTGAGTGCTCCATCACTGGAGGTTTTTAAGAAGATTCTAGACAGCCACTTATCTGAAATAATATAGGTTTTTATGCTTGAGAAGGGGGATGGAGTAGAAGACCTCAAGATCCCTTCCAGCTCTATTCTATTTTGGTTCTATCAACTCCTGAGATTTATTGTAGTTGCCATCACCTGTGGATTACCAACCTGTGCTAACTTATGGAAGGGCCTTTTCACAAGTGGTTTGGGATGCCTTCTCAAAATATTCAAAATATGTCAACTACCATATTACATTGTTTAGATATCAGGTAAGAAACATTTTTTTCACCCAGACTTTTCTCAAGGGAGTGTGGTTGATGATGGTAATGATTTCTCTTTCATCAATTGTAGTATATGTTTTATATTAATTGCATTGGTTTTATTTATATGAATATGTCTTCTTTTATAGCCTGTTACAGACTATGAAAGGTACACTCCCAAATTATTTTAATCTTATCCATAAGCTGGTATCTCTGATTCAGCCAAATAAAGTTATCCTAGACAAATTGGTTTTCATTTCTCAGGGTATTTGGGGGAAAGGGTTAGTGCTCAGGTCAAATTGTAGCTTAGGGCTGAAGATGAAGCCATGAAGGTCTCTGAAAGATTTATCAAGGCAGATTGTAATGAAGCATTAAAACTAAAGGAATAAGACATTTCCTGAGGATTAATGACTGTTCAGAAGGGGTTGATGGCGAGAAGAGCAGCAACTAAGGGTCATTAACCCCAGATGGCAATTAATCTCTAGGAATTGGCTGGCAGCTGGGTTGTAATCGCGGAACACAAAATAAAAAAAAGGGAAAAGAAAAGACAAATAAAGAGGATGAGGAGAATGGCAACCAGGCTAGGACAAAAGTATTTTTCTTTTCTTAGATATGCACTATTAATTAGCATTTATTAGCAATGGCTAATAGTCTAATAAATAACACATTAAGAAAAAGAAAAGGTATAATGCTCTCAGTCCAACGTTTTTATGTTCTTTTTATTGGTGCCCAATCATTTAGAATGCATGTGTCAATTTATAGACAAAAAAGGATACCACAAATTTAAAATGAAAAGCTGTTTTATTCTTTCAAAAATCAGAAAGTATTAGTGGTAATGATGCATGTTATTTTGTAGCAGGAAGCATGTTTTTATTTTATTTATTTCATATATTGATACATGTAATACAATATTGTAAGCCACTCATAGTTTTTAATTGATTGGCCTATCAGTAAGATAAAAAATAAAATAAATGAAGACAAAATAAAGCAATATGCTGCTCATCTTCCAATACTGCTAACAATTTGGCTTTCTTGTATAATCCGCTGCTAAGTATGGAGCTTTAATCAGGTTACTTCCCCACTCCTACAGTGAAACTTTCACTTATACTGCCTGTTCTGCAGGGTGCACAGAAGGAAGAAGAAATATTTTCTACTAAAGTAGCTAGTGAATGCAATGGAAACTACCAAATCTGTACAACCTCTTTATTTCATTTTCTTAAAGCATGTCTAGCCCTCACATGGCTCTAAAGATCCATTCAAAAATGTTCGGTCAATGCAATGGCAACAAATAATTGGAATGGAAAGGTCAAGAATCTGAGTCATACACAATTATTTGATTCTCACAAAACCTCCTGTTAGGGACAGATGACTTTTTCCTTTTGCCTGTGCTTGTCCTATTTCACTCTATATTTCTACAGTAATTTCTAATTGTTTTTTTTTTTAACCTGGTTTTTCAGTTATAAGTATTTTTGTATATATTCTTTTATTTCTGAAGCCCATTTATATTGAATTTGCAAAAAAGAAACTTAAATATCCCAAGCTACAATTGTGCAATTGTGCATTTTTACTTTGCTTACTATGATTATTTTTCCTGTAATAAGAAGATAAGGGCCACTAAACATCCATAATCCTAAATCTGATGTAATAAATTGTGGCTTAAATTACTCTTTTTTTTTTTAACCACTGAGCCATAAAAACTAATTTTTGTAGTCCATTACTAGTGCTTTTCATTGACCGTAAGAAGGTAGGCAAAACAGTTTAGTCCTGATAAAGCTACTCCAATATAATCAAAAATTGCTGGCTTTAGATAATACTTAGACCTCAGTCAGGTCAAGCTGCCAAGATCAGTTTTGAAATACCAGTAGTAGAGCTTAATTCAGGTTAAAAAAAAAGGTAAGGAAATATGAATATGTGATATAATTAATAACAACATAATTCACTTAAATATTTGAAATAAAATTAAAAGATCCCTTTCTTTTATGTTTTTTACAGTTCTGAATTAATTAGACAGATATTTTATGTAGATTTTTTTTAAATTCACTTGAGTTATAAGGATGCAATTGAATAGTGGAAGAATCATGACAAGCCAAAACAATTCACTTCTGCATACAATAATATTTAAGCTCAATATTGTTTGTCTCAATGACCACTAATTTCTTCTATAAAAGGAATTAGATAATATATATAGGATAAAGCTAAACATAATTAATTCTGATACTTCCAAGGGGGGCATTTTCCCACTCCCAGAGCCTCTGTGTGGACCCTGCACTTATCTGCATCGCATGGAGACTCCTGGGAGGGGAGGGGCAAGGTGGGTGAGGCCAGCTGGTCAGTTAAAATACCGGTTCACAAACCAGATGAAAACTTAACATCCGGTTCACCCAAACCAGTCCGAACTGGTAGAATTCCATCCCAGGGTACAGAACTATTAATTTAAAATCTTAGCAAACAGTTCCTATAGAACCAATGTATTTACTATTTGTCACTGTTTCCTTAATGATTTAAATAAAAGCTATAAAATTTTTACACTTACAAATAGGATATTCTTTTTCCTATTGGGTATCATAGGAGGGAGGAAAGTAATCCTTTTAATTCCCCCCATTGACTGAAAAATGGATAGTAGGATTGATAAGATAAATACTTCAGGTGCTGAAAGAGTGTCTGTTTGGCAAATATCTGAGGATTTAGCTGCTATTTCCAAGCCTGCTTCCCATGTTATAGGTAAGCATAAGCATTTTACATGGAGAAGTCACTTTTCTATTTGAAATTCTTCTATCCCATGGAATCATAATCATAGCATTTCTTCTTTCATGATTTTTTTCAACTTCAACTTCAAGTGGAAGAACATTAATAACTTGCATTTTGCTGATGGCACTACTCTGACGGGGGAAATGCAAATGATTTGCAAGAAATAGAAATGAAAGACAAGGAGCACAGCAAAAACATGTGACTAAAATAAAACATAAATAACATAATAATAACATAAAATATAGCACCAACCTTACAAATGACACTGAAGATACTGAAATGGTGGATAGCTTCTTCCTTTTAAGATCAATTATCAACATTAAAGGAACCAACAGTCAAGAAATATGCCAAGAAAATAATTCAGAAGTTGTGTCATAACTGTATGTACAAAAAACCAGAATCATTCGGGAAACAGTTTTCCACATGAAATTCTCTGGATGTGAACACCGGATTTTGAAAAAAGGCAGGATAGAAAAAGTATTGACACTTTGGAATTTGGGTTTGGATAATATTCTTTAGAATATTGTAGATAGCCAAGAAAACAAAAGGGATCATAGAACAAACAAGTGGGTCATAGAACAAACAACTCACAGTTCCTTTAGCACAAGTAACAAAGCTCAAGTTACCATAAGTAAGACATAGCTCTCTAGAGATATCTATAGTGCTGGAAAAGATGGAAGGAAAGAAAAGAGGGCAAGTAGCAGCAAGATGGATTGACATAATTACAGCAGCAATATTTAAAAACTTGAAGAGTCTGGTTATGGCTAGATCAGCATGGAGAAGGCCAATCTTTGTGGTCAATGCCAATTTGATTGGTCATGCTGTCATCTTCTCTTTCTGCTCCTGCTTCATCCCAATTTAAATCCCATTTCATTCAAGCCACTGATTAAGTGAACTGCAGCTCATGAAAGCTTATGCCTTTCTATAAAATTTGTTAGTCAGAAAATGTGCGATCAGACTCCTGATTTCTTGGTTCAATAATATCTAATATCAGATATTCTGAAACTCAGTGTGCCAATGAAGGTGTGTCAGACCTCTGTGACAAATGAAGCTGAAATAATGAATGATGTAAATGACTCTCTGCAAATGAGCAATGTGAACATAAATTATAACAGCTATCTGGAACATTCTGATATTTTACTCCAAGGTGAAACTATAGCTGATCAAGCAAGTTTATCCTCTTCTCACTAAATTCAAACCTATTAAATTAGCTTAATATACAGGGAAAGAGAAACACCTAGAGAGACAAAACTGACAATGGAGATGCTGCTCTTTCATGGTTTGATTCTACCCACACATGATAAATCCAGGCATATTTGTATCCAGTATATATTGTTGACTGCCTCATTCTGTTCAGCTCCACTATTTCATCTCTCACTCTGTGTGTGTGTGTGTGTGTGTATGTGTGTGTGTGTGTGTGTGTCTTTCTGTGTGTGTGTCTTTATCACACAGAGGCAACTAGGGTTGTTATTTTCTTTATTTTTATCTCTCACAATAAACATATATCCTTGTAATCTGACAAACAGCCTCGTGTAAAATTTCTTTATTCCTTCTCCTTTAAGCTTGTGCAAGGCAGTATAAATCTGTGCTAACTAAAGATTTCCTGTTGCAGAGAAGACACAAATCTCAAGACAACTATTGCAGAGGAGACACCAGATAAAAAGGCAAGACTTATTTGCCTCAGTGAACCACTTCATGCCACCTTGAAACTTTGTCATGGTCTCACTTTTCTCTGTTAGTCTTTCCGCTGAAATAGGAGCACCCTCTTCCACTTTTGCAACCATTGGATGATCCCAACAGGAAAATGTTGGCTCACAATGATCAGTTCTTGACTGCTTGCAAATTCTGGAGGAGATTTTGAAAGAGCTGTGAAGAAAAGTACAGTGAGAAAACTTGGTCACATTGCTTCACTCCGAGAGAAGAGAGGGCAAGAGATGTTGCTTGGTAAAACAGTTTAAGGAGGGGCTTTGTCTCTGTCACTGTTGTAGAAAATCACACTTGTAAAGATTTGTACAGCCTTGTTTACCAATGTCACATTTTCCTTCACTGTCTTAAACATATAGAATACTCAAAGTGTTTAAAGCTTTTAAATCTGTCTTCTTACACAAACTCAAAAGGTCTTAGGATTATTCTTTTATACTATTCTTCTTGTACAACAGAGGTACAAGCATCCAAAGTTCCAGGAATAGATATAGAACTCCCCCTCCAACTCTTTCCACCCCCAGAGTTCATCCAAAGGAGAAAATATTTACACGATTAGGAGTGAACACATTAATTATATCTTGAATAAATTCTATTTTGAGAGACAGTAAGGGGGTTGAATGGATGGGATTTGTACAGTAAAATTAATATCTTTCAAATGTACGTTTTGCCATGGATTATTTATCCTATGTATGGTCTTTTTTTGATTTGTAGAAATGCAAGGTATTGCTTTAGTGGGTTCCTTGGATAAATTTTCATCCTCATTTCTAATCAGAAAGCTTCACCTGACAATTAGAGGAAGCTTTAATTCTCTAGGTTTAAATTATTACCATAAGACATATCTTCTTGTTTGAGGTTAGTGAAGGTATGCTGTTGGAAACTAGCCCTCATGGGCTAAAATCAATATATTTAACACTCTTCATAAGTTGTAATTTGTTATAATCAAATTACTTTAGGAAAGATGAAGTTTTCGGTTTATCTCTATTATCTATCAGGGCCATATGATTGTATTCTCTATTTCACATTGGTTATTTTTCTAAATGTTATGATCATACAAAGGTGTTGTGACTGGAAGGATCGATCCTCCTGGGAGTTTTGACTCTGATGACTGATAGATCGTGGATTGACGCCAGAACTAGAAGAACCAGGAAACGTCAATCTGAAGGGAGGCGTCAGGACAAACATTGATTGGAGAGACTGACACGCCTATTCAGGTGATTTAAAGAGGCGTGCTGACTCTCAAGCTTTGCTTGGAAGCAAAGTGTTTGATGAGTCGGAAGAATACATTTGAAGTGGCCTTGTGAGTTATGGACAATTCTGATTAGCCTGACAGGTTTCAGGAAGTCTGCCAAGGAGTGGACAACTGTGCTAATTTAAGCCTTTTGAATTTGGTTTTGTTTCTGCTTGAATATTTTGAATTTTGAAACCTTGTCTTCTCATCTATGAATATAGGTGAGACATAACATTTTTGCTTCCAAGCCCAAACAAACCATCTTCAAACCGAGATGGATACAACTCAACTGCAGCATTTGGTGGAGCAGCAACAGCAACAAATAACAGCTGTAACAGCTGTTACAAAGTAACCAGACCCTCCAAAACCAGGTAACCCAGTTGGTGAATCATATTTCAAGCTTGCAAATTCCTGCTGCTCCTTCAGCCACTCCCTTGAGGAAAAGCCCGGTATCCATGCTGGAGAAATTTTCAGGACAAATGGACATGTTTCCGGCATTTCTGGGGCAGTGTCAATTATTTATGTCCTTGAGGCCTGAAGACTTTCCAAATGACCGGGCTAAGGTAGGATTTATTATTAGTCTTTTGTCTGGGCAGGCTGCCAAATGGGCTACTCCCTTGTTAACTCAAGATAGCCCTTTACTGGATAATTTTCAGGGTTTTCTGCAACAAATGAGGGTTATGTTTGAAAACCCAATTAAAAGTCAAACTGTGGACAGACGGTTACGGGACATTAATCAGGGGAAACGTTCCCTGCAGGAATACGTTGCAGAATTTCGTTTGCTGTGTATGGACTCTAACTGGAACGAACCAGCTCATATGGCTGCATTCCAGGAAGGCTTGTCTGATGCCATCAAAGATGAGCTGGTCCATGCAGAGCGGGCTTTAACTTTGGATGCATTGATAGTTCAGTGCTTACGGATTGAAGCCCGTTTACAACAGCGCGGAAGCAGACGGCCCGTTGTGGAACCACCTTCTCTTTTTCGTTCACAAGCTACGGTTAAGATGGAGGAGCCGATGAAGTTGGGAGCACTCCGCCTTTGCTTAACGGCGCGAGAACGTTCGAGAAGGTTTCAGGAAGGCTTGTGCCTTTATTGCGGGGGTCTGGGACATTTTGTTAATTCCTGCAAACGGAGAGGGACCCGCAGACCCATACCTGAAACCACTCCTGGCTCGTCGGGAAAACAGGGTAGACCTGACCTCAAGGAAACCCTAGGTCGGGCACGTTTCACATCCCCACCTCAAATTGATGAAGCAAATCCTGGCCCTCCTCGGCATTTACTTTTGGACACTCGAATTTTTTTACAGTCACAGAAGGAGGGAATTCCTGCTGTTGCATTGGTGGACTCAGGGGCTACAACCAGCTTTATGGACCGAGCTTTTGCTACGCACTATGAGATCCCATTGGTTGCTGTGGATCCACCCATTAAGGTGGAAACCGTGGATGGGCGTGAGCTCAAGTCTGGGCCCATTCGTTTCACCACCCAGCCAGTGTGTATGATCATTGGGGATCATGAGGAGGCGATACGTTTTTATATCACCTCGAACCTTCATCTCCCTTTGGTGCTCGGAATGTCCTGGTTGCGTTTGCATGATCCGTTGGTGGCTTGGTCGCAGAACGCCATTTCTTTTCCAAGTCTCCAATGTGTAGCCCATCTGAGACAATTGGAACGAGCGAAAGCAGATTATAAACGTTTCGCAGATCATTCGCGTCGAGCGACGCCTCCATTGGCTGTGGGTGACAGGGTGTGGTTGTCAACGAAACATCTTCAAGTTGATCGTCAGACTCGGGGGAAGGGCCCTGCGGTGAGGGATAGTGTTGTGACTGGAAGGATCGATCCTGCTGGGAGTTTTGACTCTGATGACTGATAGATCGTGGATTGACGCCAGAACTAGAAGAACCAGGAAACGTCAATCTGAAGGGAGGCGTCAGGACAAACATTGATTGGAGAGACTGACACACCTATTCAGGTGATTTAAATAGGCATGCTGACTCTCAAGCTTTGCTTGGAAGCAAAGTGTTTGATGAGTCGGAAGAATACATTTGAAGTGGCCTTGTGAGTTATGGACAATTCTGATTAGCCTGACAGGTTCCGGGAAGTCTGCCAAGGACTGGACAACTGTGCTAATTTAAGCCTTTTGAATTCGGTTTTGTTTCTGCTTGAATATTTTGAATTTTGAAACCTTGTCTTCTCATCTATGAATATAGGTGAGACATAACACAAAGGTAACATAGAGGAACCTAAACTTTAAATCAGAGAGACAATCTTTTATTGGAAAACATAAGTAGAGGTGGATTGAATAATGACTGCTTATCATTTGAAGAATAGGAGCTTGGATGCTATTTATCTATGGTTGTGGGGATAAGAATCTAATAGTTATGTCAGAGGTTCCACCACACTGGAGATATCTCATCAGATAACTCAGAAGAGCAGTGTTGTCCCCTCAAAAAAATAAGATGAGATGTAATTTACAGTAACCCATGCCAGATCAGTTGTCACCAGGTCAACAAGGACTGTGCTAGTGTTAAATTCTTCGACATTTGGTGAAAATGGGCTACAGGACTCATAACTCTTGGCTGAGCAATCAGGGCTCAGGAGAAAACTGGTTTACCCATCACAAATATAAAAAGATTGAAAACAAAGAAATAATGATGTGTTATTACAAATCAAGTCCAATAGGAAGGAATAAGAATAAAAAAGATGCAGAAATGAAAGAACTTGTAATGACTACTGAAATAGTAGAGAGATGGACAAGGAAGATGGCTTTTGGTTGAAACATTTGACTGGTCTGCACTCAGTTATTGCCAAGCAATTTAACAACATACTGCAAGGAGGTGGAAGATTGGTTAATGTCTGGCAAACATACTGGATAATGAAATATCCAGTATCCGGGATTCAAGCAGATGCAAGCCAATTACCTGTTTACCAACAACACTCAAATTGCTTCTGGTAAGGTTCAAACCAAGCACTTTTCATCCAAGCAGAAAGGAACAGCAAGAAATAAAAGATCAGGTCCTAATTGACAAGATGATTTTGGAAAACTGCAAGAGCAGGAAGGCCAGATTAAATGTAGCTTGGATTGACTACAGGAATGCATTCGTCTCTTGGCCATATGCTTGGATAATCAAATTCCTAGAAATAACAGAAAGAACATTACAAACTTTGTGCAAAGATAAATGACACAATGGAAGATGCAGTGTTGGTCAATTGTGATAGATTGGGAAAGGCTAATATCAAGCAAGGAATCTTTAAGAAGACTCATTCTCACTACTACTATTTGTCATTGCACTGATTCCTGTCAACAGTCTGAAGTTTTATGAAAAATACTATCTGTAATAGAGTCACTGTTCAATACTGTCCATATATACAGCCAAGACATTGCAATGGAGTTTGGACTGAATAAATGTGCCGCACCATTAAATGAGGAAAAATAGTGTGAACTGAAGGAATCAAGATGCCCTATGGAAATAACATAAAAAATCTGGATGAAGGCGATCGATATGAATACCTGGGCATCCTTCAAGCTCACAACATCAAGCACATCAAAATCAAGAAGAGTGAATAGATTATGAGAGTGAAGAAATCTTAAAATCCAAACTCAGTAGAGGATATACCATCAAGGTTATGAACAACTGGGCAATTCCAGTCATTAAACATGCATTTGAAATAGTGGGCTGGATTTGAGCAGAACTAAAAATCCTGGATAGGAAAGCCAGGGAACTTATGACAACGAATCATGAATCAGACAAGAATCAAAGACCTGAAAATCAAAACTGAAAGATTATGACATAAACCAGCTGTGATGGCCCTGGTAGTTGTCAGCCAGTGGGACCATCACAGCTGGTTTATGTCATAATCACTAAGGTGCCAATCAGAAAGTGTGAACATTGAGAAAAGTTCCATCTGTCAACTACAGAAGGCCATACTGCTTGGATCCACACATATACTACACTGATATGTTGCAACATCCTAGATTCTTGGAAAGACCTTGATGTGTATGAAGGCCAACACTAGCTAAAGAACTATGATTTCACATTTTTTTAAATATAATATGTAATATCCATTAAAACACTTTCAATATCTAGCTATGGGCCATCAATCTTAACAAGTTTATGAATTCTTTGTATTAGAGCAGGGGTGTCAAACTCACATCATCACGGCAGCGTCACATGATGTATCAGACCTTTTTTCCCCTTCACTAAACTGGATGGGGTGGGGCCAGCATTTGACTCATCTGGCCCTTGGGCCGTGAGTTTAACACCCCTGTATTAGAGGATTTAATATGACATTTATATAATAGTAAATCAATCATTGTTTTTCCTTCTGTTACCTCATATCCAATTCTTGGAAACTGCCTGGACAAGTTTCTGAAATTTTCTTGGCAAGGTCTTTTGGAAGTGGTTTGCTATTGCCAACATCCCAGAAGACAATCTCCAAAAAGATCTTGACAGACTTGATTGGGCCCTATCCAGCAAAATGAAATTTAATGTGGAGAAAAGCAAGGCTTTACACCTAGGCAGGAACAGCCAAATGTACAAGTACATATTAGGCAATACCTGGCTAAAAAACAGTAACTGTGAGAGGGATCTTGGAATCCTAGTGGACGATTACTTAAACATGAGCCAGCAATGTGCAGCCACAGCCAAAAAAGCTTATACAATTCTTGGTTGTATAAACAGAGGCATCGAATCAAAATCACATGAAGTATTAGAACCACTTTATAAAACCTTAATGAGACCACACTTAGAATACTGCATCCAGTTTTGGTCACCATACTACAAAAAGATGTTTAGACTTTGGAAAAAGTATAGAGAAGTCTAAAATGATTAAAGGCATTGGGACTCATAAAACATATGAAGAACAGTTGCAGGATTTGGGTTTGGCTAGTTTAGAGAAAAGGACTGGAAATGACATAATAGCATCATTCCAGTATTTGAGGGGCTGCCACAAAGAAGAGGGAGTCGATTTATTTTCCCAAGTACCAGAGGGCAGGACAAAAAACAATGGATGGAAACTAATCAAAGGAAAGATGCAACCTGGAATTAAGGATAAACTTCCTAACAGTGAGAACAATTAACAATTAATTACAGCTTGCCTTCAAAATTTGTAGGTGCTTCACAGCTTTTTAAGAATCTCTAGACAGTTACTTATCTGAAATGGTACAGGGTCTCCTGCTTGAGCACACAGCTGGACTAGAAGAACTCCAAGGTTTCTTATAAATTCTATTCTATTCTATTCTATTCTATTCTATTCTATTCTATTCTATTCTATTCTATTCTACTCTAATCTACTCTACTCTATTTCTACTCTACTCCACTCTACTCTAGTCTACTCTACTCTACTCTACTCTACTCTACTCTACTCACTCTATTCTATTTCTACTCTACTCTACTCTACTCTACTCTACTCTACTCTACTCTACTCTGCTCTACTCTACTCTACTCTACTGTATTCTCTTACCTTCCAAAGGTGGAACAACAATTAAGAGTCTAATTGTTTCTAGCTTGATGTTTTAATCATTATCAAATTGGTTCTCAAGCCAATAACAACTATTTATGATTGTTGGGAAATATACTAAAGCCTATTAAATTAACTATTCAAGTATATTGGGAGGCATGGAACAAGAAATTGGAATGTATCACCTACAAACCTTAATGAAATATTATTTTGGCATTTGTGAAAAATACAATTAATTTAGCAAATATTATTATTCAATACCAGTGCATCTTTTCAAGAAAAAAATCATGGCTTTATATAATTATTGGAGATTATTGGTGCTCAAAATGCAATACGACACAGTCATAAACTACAGAGGCTCCCTTTTATACAGAAGCTACTTTACATTTTAATTTTTCTCTGGAAGACTCTTTTGTTTGTTGATACTCATGTAACAACAAATGATTTCCTTTATATAGAGAGTTCACATTTATATTAAATTTCATTTTTAATAAAAAAAATACTAAGTACATCCACCATTTTTTTATAGTGTATAACCCAGGTTCCAAGGAAAGTTGACAGCCCTGAAACAGTTATGCACTTCTCCTCCCTATCTTTCTTTCTTCTTTTTCTGTTCTGTTTTCTTTTTATGTCAGATCATTAATCTAACAATCATAAGGTAAATAGGAGAAGCAAGTCCCTTCCCATCCTAAAATTTAATCTGATGGTTAAGTTCATGCAGCTATTCAAGAATTATTTAGACAGCTATTTTCAAGTGACACCTTTCTATTATCATAACAATTCCTACCAGTATACTACTAGTACAGGTAATTGTTATGGCATGTAACCTCTCTACTCTAGGAGTCTGATGTTGTTAGAGGGTTTCTAAATACTATTCAAGATGCTGGTCATCATTACTGAAATCCTTAAAATGCAAATGCTCAAGACAACTATTTTAGTTCTTAAAATGTACCAAAACTATATCAAAATAACCACCATCAGGTAGAATGTGACTTTACCATGCCACACAAAGCATAATCCTAACTCTTGAGTCAATGGAAGTTGTTCATCTCTTATATAAGAATGCACATATATATGAATCCAGTAATAATTTACCCCACCGACTTGAATAGTACAGTTATGAATACTATTCTGTCAATAAAAATAAGTCGTTATATGCATTTTTTAGAAAAAATGCTTTCTAACTCCTAAATCTTTGAATATATTTCCTTTGTGAAATTTGACAGAATGCACCACATCAAAAAAATTCTACTGTCAGATTATTTCTTCCAATTATTTTTAAAAAGTTTCTAAAACAATATTACAGCCATATTGCACATATTGCACATATTCTTTGAATAAGAGACAATAGGAGTACTTTAATTTTTAAGTTTCTTTTTAGATTTGGCGCCAAGTTGAATCAAACAGCCCCACTGTTAGTCTAAGATTAATTAATCTGTTTTCCTAACTAAAGGTTTAAGCAAAATCTTATTGTCAATTTGGTTAATAAATAGATAAATCTTTTTTCAATTCCCCGATATTTTTCACAAGTGGTATTTTTTTCAATGTTTCGTTCCATAAACTATTTTTTCAATTTATTTGTCTTGCTGTTTATCATTTAATATATTGAAAATAGAAATTCGCACATCATTAAATCAAAATTTGGTTTGAGAAACAGTGTGTGATGACACACAGAGACATCCATGACACTAGCCTATGCTTAATCTGAGGTACTTTATGGAAAAGCTGATTTTCTTGGTTTGTTTCCCCAGGGGGAAAAAGTGAATTAAAATATTATCAGTTCTTGCCATGCACAGAAAGAGACCTTGAGGGCATTTCAAGAACTGAAAAAAAGTGGCTACTTCAACAGTATTAGAACTAATTACCCCCAAAATAACAGTAGAATGCAATATTACTTGAGAAACAGCTAGGTGATATCCTCAGAGAAATTTGAACAAGAATACAAAGCTGGTGTGTGTGTGAGTGTGTGTGTGTGTATTCTCTATATATGTGTAAGAGTCCATTTTTGCATATGTCCATGTGTGTGTGTGGGGGGGGGTGTATCAGTGGTGATATGCTACCAGTTTGGCCCAGTTCAACCAAACCGGTAGTAAAAAAAAAGCCTCCAATGATTAGCTGAGAGGAGGGAAAAAAGCCATCAGCTGAGAGGAGAAAGAAGAGAAAAGTGCAGGATTGGCCCTCCCACCTGCCACTGTGCTTTTCTCTTCTTTCTCCACTCAGCTGATTGGTGCTGCAGGCCTCAGCTGATGTGTGGAAAGTTGTGTGTGCACATTAGGAGCAAGTGCATTTGCATGTGAACTATCACCGAATGGATAGTGGAACAGATCCCACTGCTGGTGTGTGTGTGTGTGTGTGTGTGTGTGTTGTACACATATAGGTAGTCCTCGGCTTACGACCACAATTGAGCCAAAATTTATGTTGCTAAGTGATACATTTGTTAAATGAGTTTTGCCCCATTGTACAATCTTTTTTGCCACAGCTGTTAAATGAATCATGGCAGTTGTTAGTTACACAGTTGTTAAGTGAATCTGGTTGACTTTGCTTGTCAGAAGGTCACAAAAGGTGACCACAGACCCAGGGACATTGCAATTGTCATAGCAATAGCATTTAGACTTATATACCGCTTTGTAGTGCTTTTATAGCCATTTCTAAGTGGTTTACAGAGTCAGCTTAATGCCCCCAACAATCTGGGTCTTCATTTTATCCACCTCAGAAGGATGGAAGGCTGAGTCAACCTTGAGCCTGGAGAGATTCGATCTGCCAATTTGCAGGCAGCCAGCAATCAGCAGAAGTAACCTGCATTCTAACCACTGAGTTCTAACCACAGCAGAAATATTGCATTCCAAACCACTGTGCCACTGTAGCTCACGTCATAAACATGAGTCAATTTCCAACTTTCTGAATTTTGATCACATAATTATGGGGATGCTACAATGTAAGTATAAGTGTGAAAAAGTCACTTTTTCCAGTGCTGTTGTAACTTTGAACTGTCACTAAATGAAAGTTGTAAGTCGAGGGCTATATGTATAATCTGCATGTGAATACATGTGGATCATTGTGTTCCTTTAACTTCCTGAAATAAGAGAAGCTTACTCACTGTTCCTCTTTCTTTAGAAGGATTGTACAGATAAGTAAGGCTTATAAACAGCTTAGCACTAAAAAATAAAGCAGAAAAGGATCAAACTTTATAGCTGATACCTGGAAAGCTATATATAAAAGTTGTCAATTTGAAGCCTTGCAGACCTTCTGAACAAAATATTTGGTGGTGAGCCATCTCAGCTGGGACAAAGAGAACTGTTATTCAGTATATTGTGCATGCATAACATTACCTCTATGTTAGGCTTTGTTTTGACAAGCAAGTTGCGAGTTTTGTGTGGCAAATTTATACTAACAATTAAACTCATTTGGGACAGTCCACCTAAATAAGAACTTGGATTGAAATCTAGGAATTCTGTTCATTGTATGTGTGCGATCCTTTCCTTTCCCCCTTATAAGAGAGTCTTGGGGTATTTTTCTCTTTTTTGTTACACATGTTGCTTATTTGCTACACTTGAATTATTTCAAAGGATATTTGGATGGTATTTTAACCTTATGATATTAGAAAGAGATGGGTCTCAGAAAGAAAAGCTTGCTTAAACCTTCCTATATATATTTAAATTCTGAAAGGTTATCGGGCTCCGAGTTCCCTTGGAGTATATGTGTTAGGAATGTAAGTCACCTAACAGTTGGGTTGGAAAATATATAAACCAGGATAGACATTTTAATACTGTCGCTTTAAGGGAATGCTAAAATGGTAATTGGGTATGGTTCCTCAAATGGCCATAAGATGGAGCCAGAAACCTGGCTTGTTCTGTTCTGTTCTGGAGAGTGTTGCCATTCCTGCATTTCCCGATTGACTGTTGCTGATCATTGTTAGTCTTGGGTTTGATGTAAGTCTGTTACTGAACTGTTTTTGATATTGGACTTTGTTATTGGATTATCCCGGGACTGAAAAACTGACTGCTTTAACCATGAATGACTTGGACTGTTTACTGAACTTTGCTTAACCATTTTACTGGAAGTAAAAACCTACATTTTACCATACAGTGTAGCTATGTGCTGTTTGTGTGTTATTCTTCACCATTCTCACTACGTCTCCCTGTGTGTGCTCATTCTCCTAATGGGGAATTACCTCAACACTGGTTATGGGCCCAGGCCATACCTGACTCAGATAACTGAGAGTTGATGTGAATACACAGTACCATATACAGACAGATGTTTACTGTTTAATTGTGGTTTACTGTCCTGGTAAAGATGGCACAAGACCCATAGAAAAGTCTATCACTGATTACCCGGTTGGATGGAACAAACTATGTTTCCTGGTCAATGAAGTGCAGTCTACTTCTGTGTAAGTAAGGGTTATGGACTGTAGTTCAAGATCCACCGGATGTAAATGCTTGGGATCCAGATAATGAGGATGATGCCAAGAAGCTTGCTGACTTTAAACAGAACAACGAACGAGTTCTTTGTATAATTGGACTAACACTGAGTGACCAGCAGCTAGTACATATTCGTGGTGAGGAGTCTGCTGCTAAGTGTTGGGAGAATTTGGAGAAGATTTATGTTTGTGACAGTGTAGGTGCACACATACATCTTACACGTAAACTGTTTACAGCACGTCTTCTGAAAGATAGAGATATGTTAGCTCATTTGAACTTCATGAAAAGAACTTTGCAAGAGCTACATAAAAAGGAACTTACATTTTCAGAGCTGCATCAAGTTTACATCATTCTTTCCTCGTTGGATGAAAGTTATGATGATTACGTATCTTCACTGGAAGTCCTGCCCAGAGATAATTGGCTGACATAACCAGAAGATTGTTAGAAGACGCAAGGAGACAGCTGGATGGGGACATATTTTCTTGTGGGGCTAGGGGACATACAGGTAGATTCTATAAGAAGGGATAATGACAGAATACTGGTAATGACCAGAAGGCTAAGAAGAATGTTAGTTTAGCTATGTCTAGAAATTCAACTATAAACTATGATTTGTGAGTTGTTGATAGTGGAGCATCGCAGTGCATTACTAAAAATAGAGAGGTAAAAATGTCAATGAGTAAACAACATGTATCATTGGCAAATGGATGGAAGATGAAAGCGTCTGGTGAAGGTACTGCATATTGTTCTTGTGTAAATGAGCATTTAACTATGTTATATGTACCTAAACTGAAATTTAATTTGTTGTCAGTAAGGGCTTTAGTTAATCTTGGTTATGTAGTAACCTTTAGGGGAGATAACTGTATAATACATAAACGGGGTAAAAATGTTACTGCTAATTTAGAGAATGATTTATATGTGATACATGATGACCAGTTGCAGATGGCTAAGTCGGTTTATAACAATGTTAAGCCACATGACGAGTGTATACATTTACTGCATAGACATCTGGGGCAAATTAATTTCAAAATGCTCAAACAAACTGTTAAATTATCAGAGGGAGTAAAATTAAAACCCTGTAGTAAGTACTTAAACTGTAGGGCTTGTAGCCAAGAGAAAAACAAGGCTATTCCAGCAAACAGACTTAATGGGTTTAAGACAAAAGAACCTTTAGAGGTTGTGTTTGCTGACATAATTGGTCCTAAGAAACCTAGTTTGGGAGGTGCCTGCTATGTTTTGAGTATAATGGAACATTACTCACGGTACGGTTTCTGCTATCTCATGAAAAACAAAACAGAAACATTCCAATATGTCTTTAACTGGCTAAGATTTGCTGAGAGAAAAATGAGGAGTAAAGTAATTACTTTAGTTACTGATAATGGGACTGAGTTTATAAACAAGAGATTCCAAACTATGCTAAAATTGGCTGGTGTCGAGCACAAATGTTCTGCACCTTACAGACCACAACATAACTTGTTTGTAGAATGAAGAGGGCAAACATTACAAGCCATGGCTCATTCTATGTTATCTGATTCAGGTTTGCGTGAAACACTGTGGGGTGAAGCCATAATGTGTAGTAACCATGTTTTAAACAATGTAGTTAACACAGCAATTGGAGAATTGCCATTTCACTCATTGGCATGGCAGAAAACCAAATTTAAGTTATCTACACACACTTGGAGCTCCAGCATGGGTGCATATTCCCTCACAAGTAAGACTGAAAGGACAACATAGAGCTAGGAAATTATTTTTCGTAGGTTATGAGGCCAACCATAGATTGTTTAGATTCTGGGATCAAAGCACAGCTCATGTTTATTATAGCGCTAGTGCAAAATTTCTTGAGCACGTTGGGTGGGATAGACTGGAACAGGAATCCAGCAATGATATTATTATTAACACCCAAATAGTCCCTAAAGATGAAATAAGTAAACCACGAATAGCCATTAAAGAGGAAGAACAGGAGGAAGTAGAAGAACAGGCACAGGAAGAGGTAGAAGAACAGGAGCAGGTGGAACAGGAGAGTTCACCAGTAAGCCCTGTATTACCAAGATGTTCAACCTGAGTAACACGACCACCTGATAGATATCAGGCTAGTGTTGTATGCCAAGTAAATACAGTTCCTAGTAATTATAATGAACTGAAACTGTATCCTGCTAAGGATCAGGCTGCTTGGCAGGAAGCAATGGATAAGGAACTGGAATCATTAAAAAAGTTGGACATATACGAAAATGTTAAGTTACCATCTGGTAAACATTCCATAGGATGTAAATGGGTTTATAAACTTAAGACTAGTGTAGATGGGACTGTTATCCATAAAGCCAGGTTAATAGCACAAGGGTTCAATCAGACATCAAACGACTACGATGAGGTGTTTGCGCCTAGTCTGAAGGCTACTACATCACAAGCAGCATTAGTGTAGGCAGCTAAAGAGAAATACATTATAAATCATTTGGATGTAGAAACAGCATATCTGCATGCACCGTTGCAACACACTATTTATTTAAAAAAACCTTTAGATATAAAACATGATAATACAACTGATTGCTGGAGATTGAAAAAGAGTCTTTATGGCTTAAAGCAATCAGGATATGAGTGGAACCAGTGTATAGTTAAGGAATTAACTAAGATAGGTTTTGTAGCTGGCATGGCTGATCCATGTTTGTTTAAAAAAAAAAGTAATGGCATAACTTCATTGTTGCTATTGTTTACTGATTACATAGCATTAATCACCAAAACTGAACAAGAAGCTACTAAAATAATACACTGTTAGAGAAGAAATTTAAGATAAAACAGTTAGGAGAAATTAAACAATATCTTGGATTAAAGATAGATAAAATTAGGGGAGGATACAAAATCTCACAGGCAGATAAAATTAACTAATTACTAAAAAGTTTCAAAATGGAACTTTGTAAACTGGCTAAAACACCGATGAGCCAGGAGTTTAGCCACAGTGATGTTCAAAGTCCTATTTTTGACAAGAACATTTATCAGTCCTTGGTTGGTAGTTTATCTTATCTCAGTAATTGGTCAAGACCAGATATAGCATATAGCGTTAACCAGTTAGCGAGGTTTAATTCTGAACTGACTGAAAGGCACTGGCAAGCTGCTAAATGTGTGTTAAGATATCTTAAACAAACAATGCATTATGCATTGTATTTGGAGCCTAAGGATGAACTAAGTCTAACTGCATATGCTGATGCAACTTTTGCTACAGACGTAAATACACGTAAATCTACATCAGGTACTGTAGTATTATTGGGAAAGGTGTTGATTGGATGGAGGTCTATTTGACAGAAACATCTAAGTTTGTCAACAATGGAGGCTGTTTGTCTTTATTATGTACAGATTTAGTTTATTATAAGCAACTATTAATTGACATGGGAATTGATGTAACAGATTCTATTGTTGTTTATGAAGATAACCAATCAGCAATACAGATGGCTTCAGATCTTGCTGTAAAGACAAGAACAAAACACACAGATTTAAGATATTTAAATGTGAGACAATGTGTGCAAAGTAAGATGATTAAGCTGGAATACTGCATGTCAGAAAATAACATCGCAAATCATTTTACAAAGGCCCAAGGCTCTGTAAAGCATAAGGCTTGCTGTGAGATTATGGACTTAGAATGTAAGGTTGTATATATTGTCCTACCCAAAGGGGAGCACGTTAGGAATATAAGTCACCTAACAGTTGGGTTGAAAAATATATAAACCAGGATAAACATTTTAATACCGTCTCTTTAAGGGAATGTTAAAATGGTAATTGGGTGTGGTTCCTCAAATGGCCATAAGATGGAGCCAGAAACCTGCCTTGTTCTGTTCTGTTCTGGAGAGTGTTTCCATTCCTGCATTTCCCATTGTTAGTCTTGGGTTTGATGTAAGTCTGTTACTGAACTGTTTTTGATACTGGACTTTGTTATTGGATTATCCCTGGACTGAAAAACCGACTGCTTTAACTGTGAATGACTTGAAGTGTTTGTTGAACTTTGCTTAATCATTTTACTGGAAGTAAAAACCTACATTTTACTATACAGTGTAGCTGTGTGCTGTTTGTGTGTTATTCTTCACCACTCTCACTATGCCTTCCTGTTGCGCTCATTCTCCTAATGGGGAATTATGTCAACAATATGCGGCAAGTCAGCTGGCCATGTCACCTTATCTCTTCTGCTGCCGGATCTGTATTTTTGATTGTATGTTGGTCGATGGCTTTGGAATGACTCAGCAGAGCTGAAGATGGATTCTGCAACAACTGCAGGAAAGCAGGGTGGATTCTAAAACAACTGCAGGGCTGCTGAAAATGTCTCTTTTCATGTATTGATGTGGAATATATTATTAAAGGGGGTTGGGGCACATATAGGTGGTAATTAAGCCTTAGGTTAATACATGATGTTATAGGGTTAATAACATTTAGGGGTAATGGGTTAGGCATGGTCAGAATTAGAACTGTGTATAGGCCTGGGTGTGGTGGTGGTGGGGTTATCTCATGATAATGGTAATAAGGGAAAGGAAGGAAACTCAAACCCAACTCTAACCTTGCCTGGCTTTTCACCTTTCTTGTCAGAGAAGAGTATTTGTTGTTTGCTGAATAAACCACCATTGCATTACAAAGAAGCTAGTGTTTGTATTCATTTCAGGACAAATCTTCAATACTCAAGCACTGGCTGAGACAGTGGTTGTCAAACTTTTTTTCACCATAGATCCCTTTAAATACCTTTTGTGACCATGAAACCTTGTCATGAACTCCCAAGACTTACCTCTCGATTTTAATCATAACATTTCTTAAAGCCTTTGCAGACCCCCTGTAATGACATCACAGGCCCCCAAGGTTCCACAGATCATAGGTTGAGAACCACTGAGTTTGCTTATATCCAGATAAATTGCTTTTCTTTACTCTCTCTGGAGGACAATAATTTTAAATTATTTAAAATAAACTTCCCTTACAATGTTTTCATTTCAGCTAGTTTCAGTTAGGCCAGCATAGAAAAGTTCAAGCATAAAAAAGTAACCAATGATTATATTTATCAATAAGCATTTTTATTAAAGTTTAAAGATAACAAATTAACAAATATATAAAAAGTAAAAAGAAGAAAAGAAAGATGCATTTGTTGCTGTTTCTGGTTGCTCTTGACTAAGTTTGAATGATGAGGCATTAAAGATTTGTTTATAGATCAGAGATAAGATAGGGGAAGAATAAGAATTGTTTCATTTTTTTAAAAAAATGATTAAGTTATGGTGTTAAAAGCAAAGGAAATTGAATTATTTGATTAAGATTAAAATATATATGTTGTTATTTCTGGTAAATATTCATAGAATTTTTTTTATTAAAATTAAATGATGAGGCTTACTGTCCCTGTCCTATTGTTTTTTTTTATATTTCTTTTTTTAAATTAAATAATTTTTATTAATTTTCTTTTTTTTACATTGTAAAACATCATGGTATCAAAAACGTTCTTGGCATCTATACAAGATTTTGATTTAAATATAATACATTATATTGTGTTTATCTACTATTAAATAATATCTTTAGCTGTAATTATTATTCTTATATCTTTATATAGTTTACAAAATTTTATTTTACTTTCTTAAGGGTTGTTTCAATTAACATTTTTGTCTCACTTCTTGGTTCTGTTTTTTAGCCATTTATACCAATTGTTCCAAATTGTAAAGAATTCAGAGTCATCTTTTTCTTTCAATTTCATTGTTAGCATATTCATCTCAGCACTTTCTGTTACTTTGTGTATTATTAGTTCTTCATTAGGGGTATTTGGTGTTTTCCATACCTGCACAAAGGCTATTCTGGCAGCTGTTATAATATGTAACACTAGGTATTTTACTTCTTTCGGTAGTCTTTCTTTAATAATTCCTAATAGGAAGGATTCCGGTCTGAGCTCAATCTGATAGCCAGTAATCTCTTTTAACCAATTTTTAATTTGAATCCAATATGTCCTGGCCTCGGTGCACATCCACCACATGTGATAAAATGTACCATCAACTTTTTTGCTCTTTTAGGACAAAATTTTTTTTGCAACATTTAGGACTCATATTGGAGTAGATTTTTGCCAATCTTGTTGGGGCTAAATACCAGGACCTCAGAAGTCTAGTTTGCATTAATGCCTCATTATATAGTTCCAGTAATATTGGTTCAAATATTTCAGATAAATTTTTATATAGTTTGCCTGGTAGACCATCCGGGCCTGGTGTTTTATTATTTTTTTGTTTTTGTATTGCCTTTTGTAACTCTGTTAATGTTATTTCTTTATTAAGTACTTCTCTGTTTTCTTCTGAGATTGGGCTCAGACCATTTCCCTCCAAGTAGTATCTAATGTTTTCTTCCCTAACATCTTCTTGCTTATAAAGCTCACCAAAATGCCTTTGTGCAATTCTCTTTTTCTCCTCCATCTGATAATACACTGTCCCTTCCTCATCCTTGAGTTGATGAATTAGTCTTTTCTCTTTCTCTATTTTTAATTTATGGGACAACCACCTTCCTGGTTTATTTGCTGATTCAAAGAAATTATGTTTAAGAGTTTTTAAGTTACGTGCATTTTCCTCAATATCTATCAAATTTAGTTCCTGTCTAATCATCCCTATTTCTTTCTTAACTTCCATATTCTTTGGGTCTTTTTGGAGCTCATATTCAAAAAAATTTAATCCTTTCTTCCATTAAATACTTCCTCTTGAATGTATTGTCCATTAAAGATGGCTTCTCCTTCTTCATCCCAATCCTCTTGTTCTTGTATTTCTTGGTAAGTAGAAATCGCCATTTCCAAAAAACGAAAGATAGATCCAGGAGAGTCCTTGCCTTCTTGTTTATCTTGTTGTACCTTTTGAAATTCCATTTGTAATTCTTGCACAGATAATGCCATTTTTTATTATTATTTTTTTTTTTAAAAGAGCAACCCAAATGTTTCTAGTCTTTCAAGAAATAGTTCCCCAAAAGTCACAAAGTCACAAAGCAATCCAAAACAAAGCAGACTGTTCCATTAACACTTTCTTCTTCTTCTTCTTCTTTTTTCCCCTCCTTCCTCCTGGGGTGAAATTCAATTAGACCGTTTCAAATAATTTTTTAGAAGCCTTATTGTCATTAATTTCTAATCTTATAAACTTCAAGCAGTCTTCTTCAATAAAGTCTTAGGATAAAATTTTTTACCTCTTCCTTCCCACTTATAGCAATAAACTTTTAATTTTTAATTCCAATGTTCCAAAATCTTTTATCCCCTTGGCTTTAATTTTTAGGTTTAGTTACCTTCTTAGCCCAAGTAGGTTTTCCAGATTTCCATCAGCTACTTCTGTAGGGAAGGAGAGTGAAAAGAAATAACTTTCCCTTTCACTTTCTTTTTCCACTTACACAGTCTTTCTGGGAACAATGTAGCAATAGAAAGGCAAATTCCAGGTTTTAAGGGCTCCTCTTTGTCCTGGCTCAGCCAAAGAAAAAACTTTCACTTTCTTCCTCCTGCACTTTATTATCCAGCTGCAGACTTCTTTGTGGCCACCATTGCTGACCGCCGCTCCATCGCCTTGGGAAAAGGGGTTTTTGCTGGCTGGGGAGGGGGTCTGCAACACCCCCCAAACCCTGTCCGGATCCCCCCTGTCTTCAGCTGCCTCTACGGGGCAGCTATATCCCCCAAATCCACCCGGATTGGGGGCACCTCAGCAGCGAGCGCAGCAGGGATCGCGCGGAATTGCAAATCCCTGCTGCTGCCGAAGCCTTGCAAACTGGAAGTTCCGGTTTCATAGCTGAAAAGAATAAGGGGGGAAAGAAAATGCAGAATTCAGAACCTAAAAAAGCAACCAAGAAAGGGGAAAATAAGATGAAAACTCAATACAATGCCAGAAAGCAACAGAAAAGAGAAACACTACAGAGAGGGAAAATCAAAAAAGTGGAATTTGAGAGATGGGAGGGTAAAAAGACTAGAATTGATAAGAAAGGAAGGGAAAAGGGGAAGAGAAGCCATAAAGGTTTAAAACAAGATATTAAAAAAAGTTTTTTTTCAGAGACAAAGGGTAAATTATAATTTAATATATGATTCTGCAAAAGTATATAAGATTGTATTGTAGATATTAGTACTTGAAATTGAGTTAGAAAATTGAAATATTATGAGTTAATAATGTATTAAAGGGAATATACAAAATGTTTAAAAGTAAGTGTTTATTTCTCTATGGAATATTGTTTTGATTATACTATAAATTCAATCCCTTTGTTATTGTTGTTTCACTATTTCAAAATGTAGTACTTTGTGCTAAGCAGAATCAGTATGGAAAGTATGTATTATTTCAAGTGTCAAATTTAGGGGAAAGATAAAAAGTTGTCATACTTCAACCAGTGATTACAGGAGAAATATTGTATTAGAAAGAAAAGATAAATAGATAATTGAAGAGAACAGACAAAAGATACAAGTATAATTATTTAAAATGAGATGAAATAAATATAATAGAATTATGAGAGTGAATAGAGGAGAGAAAATATATAGAAAATACAGAATGTTAATTAAGATATGAAACAGTATATTAAATGAGTATGAATTTGATTTATGTCTGCATAAAAAGAGGTAACCCGGGGTAAGCCGCTTTCCAAAAGAAGTTTTAGGTATTTATGTTTTGTGTTTTGTACGTCTACGTTTGAATTAATAAAATTTTAGAAGAATGTAAGAAGAATGTTGGAAGAGAATAATGAAATTGTAAATAAGGCAGATGGATATAAAAATGTATATAATCTAAAGTAAAAGAAATATAATTTGAATAAATAGAAGGAAAGGGAGTAATAAAGAGAAGTTGGGATAAGATATGAAGTTGAAGAGATAAGGTAAATATATATATTAAATTGTGTTCATGTGGAAATGTGATAATTTGGAATTATTCTGTCTTTAAATAAGATGTCTTATTGTTTTTTTCAGAAAAAGATCTCTTATGTTATTATATCCTATGCTTTGTTTGTCTGTATATTGTTTTGTAAAATTAATAAAATTTGTTTTTTTAAAAAATAATCCTTTCTTGTAATTCGTTCTGTTTCTTCCATTTTTCTTTATTTTTCTTAGCTATATAGGCTATTGATATGCCTCTCACGAAGGCCTTTGTAGTGTCCCATAAATTTTGTAAACTAGTGTGTTGTTTTAGATTAACCTTAAGGAATGTTTCTAACTCATTTTTCATTCTTGAGATATATTCTTTTTCCTTTGTTATTTGCGAATTTAATATCTATCTCCTTTTCCTTTTACTACGTCCTTTCCATGTAATTTTAAGTGGGCTATGGTCAGCCCATATATTAGGCATTATCTCTACTTCACTAATGTCTTTCTCAATTGCCCCATTAACCCATACCGTATCGATTCTGGACCATGATTTTTGTGGACTAGAATAAAACGTATATTTCTTCTCATTTGGATTCCTTTTCCTCCATATATCTTCCAAATTGGTCTCATGTGTTAAATCAAAAAAAATTTTTAGTAAAATTCTCTCTTTTTTTCTTCCTAGTCCCTTCCATTCTAATATAGTCTTTTTTAACATCAACAATGGCATAAAAGTCCCCTATCAAGCAAATATTTTCTTCACCTACACTAATTATTTTATCATACAGTCCCTCATAAAACTTCTTCTGGTTATCATTACAGGCATATATCCCCATTAATAGTATTGTTTTTGATGTAAATTAATTTGTATCATTAAAATTCTGCCTTATTCATCTGCATATATACTTTTTGCATTTATCCCTTTTTTTACATAAATTGCTACCCCACTTTTCTTTTGATCTGCCAATGCTGTAAATAATACACCCAACTTGGGATATTCTAGATATTTTTTATGCTGTTTTTCGATATGTACCTCCTGTAGGCATATAATATCAACATTTTGTTTAGTTAATTTGGTTAACATTTGTTTCCTCTTGATCTGGGAGCTTAATCCATTGATGTTTATTAAGAGTAATTTAATCTCTTCTTCCATTGTTAATTCTGAGTCTACCTAAATCTTTTGTTTGTTCTTGCTTCTCTTTGGGGTCTTGTTCTTAGTCCTTCTCTCCTTGGGTATTCTCTCTTCTCTTTGCCTCTCTCTTCTTGGTCCATTTCCTGTATTTCCTATTGGTGATCTTCTTGTTGGTCCTCCTGACTCTTGCTTTTTGACTCTTCTTTACTGCTCCCCTCTTCCTCTGTTTCCATCAAATGATCGTAAAGTCCTTGAGCCTTTTCAATACTATCAATTTTTACTCTTCTTTCTGGCCACGTCACCAGCATTCCTTCAGGAACCAGCCATTGGAACCAGATGTTTCATTTATTCAGTAGTATAGCTAGAGATCTGTACTCCTTCCTCAACTCTCTTACCCACCTCGGAATTTGTTTCAAGGTCGTGATCTCTTTTTCTTTATACACCACCAGCTCATCCTTTGTGATTCTATATACAGTGTCTCTTACATTTTTCCTGGCGAACCTGATGTGGACCTCTCTAGGCAGCTTGTTTCATCTGGCGTAGTTTGTATGAATTCAGTAGACCTCATCTAATTCTTTCACTATTTCCTGCAGGTCCCTTTGCAATGCCTCTGCTATTAAGTGGGACATTATGTCTCCCAGGTCTTCATTTTTGGATTCCACTACATTTTGGAACCTCAAATAGAATGCTGAACATTCCATTTTGAGATGAATAATCAAATCTTCTAAGTCTCTGTTCATCTCTATTACTTTCCTGTCCATCCCTTCCAATCTCTCATCTGTTTGTTCAGCTTTAGTTTTGATATGCTTTATTCTTTGTTCATTCTTCTCCAGTGTCTGTTGGAGCGTTCCCATCTTCTCCTCTAAATTTTGAATCTTACCCTTCATTTCTCCCATTTCCATCTTCATATCTGTATGGTTATTAACCATTGTCTCCTGCATTTTAAGCATCATTTCCTGAATAGCTGTTAATGTTGCTTGCATCATCTGCATGTTGGCTGCGTTGCTCATCTTTTCTGTATTCAACATTCCTTCTATTGTTTTTTGGCCCGCTGGAGATACAATAGACATTGATAAACCAGACATCATTTTTTTCCCTTTCAGGTTCACTGTTGTAGTACTGGTCATATTCCTAACCTTATTGTAAATATCTTCCCACTTTATCATTCACTGTTTAATTTTTCTTTTGTTATTAGTTCTATTCAGTAGTTTCCCTTAGAATATAAATATCTTTTCCCACTTATGATATTCTAAATTATTCAGATTTGATTCAATCTTTTATAGAATCTGAAACTGACTGAATCACCAAAATTAAAGAAGATAGAGAAGGGAGAGAGCTAAAGGGATGACAGGATAATATCAAAATGAGAGAAAAAAGAGAAAAAGAGTGTAATATAATATCCTAAAATATACTTCCTGTAAATTGTTCTTATACAACTATTTTGTATTAGTATATTATGGTATATCAACTGTATTCTTTATTTTTAACTGTAAAGTTCGGTTTCCTTTAAACAATTCTATATTCCACTTCTTATATATTTGACCTTACGTATTTCATTAGTTGTTAGTAATCAATTAATCAATAATAATCAAAATAGTATTTCACCAGTTTTCACAGTTTCATATCATTTAAACTTTTAAATTCTTAATAAATTCAATCAAACCTCAATCAAAATGTTATTTCATTAATTATATGCTATGAAAAGAAGTCCAGTAATATTCAATCACTTTCCTTTCCTTGTCCGTTCATGTTTTGTTTAGTCACAGTCTGTTACATCAGCTTCTCTTCTCTCTGTATAATCTCAAAATGTCACTTCCGTTCTCGGGTTTAGTTCTGTCTCTTACTTTTTTTCCACTGTTCTTCCTTTACAAGTCACAGATCCATCAGGTTAAACTCCAAATTCCTAGATAATCAGTCTAAATCAACTCCAAATTTTTCAGAACAAGTCCAAAAACTAGTCAATCTTTAATCAACTAAATTGGCTTTGATCTCTGTCTTAAGAGTTCCTTGCTTTCATTGCTGGATTGCCATTTCCCTTTGGACTTCCATCCTCTTATTTAAGACTCACAGTTCTGCCATCTCTCTCTGCCGTTTCTCTCCTCGACTTTCACTTTCCGCCTCCTTCACTCCAAGTTCAATCCATCAATTGATGCCAAAAACACTCTTCATGCTCTGGTATCTTCTCATTGGGCTAAAGTGCTGCAAGTTTGGTCTGCCATTGAGATGGCCGATCACTCACACGTCGGAGCAAATGAGGTCTTCCTCGAAACTGTCAACAGCTGCCGCTGTCAAACTTTTCCTCGGGCTTCCTCACATCTTTGTCTTCCCCTCCAGGGTCTACGTGCTCCTCACCGGGGCCTCCAAATATGCAGATTGGGGATGACAGAGCAGAGCTTGCTCTTCTCTCCCCACCCCGCTGCAGCGTTGCAACCAGAACTCTTGTTTCTTTTATATTTCTTATATGTACCCATTTCATGTATTCATAACTATGTCTATAGTTATACCTATTAACTTGTAAGCGATTGACAAATCAAAATAAATTAAAAAAATGAATATGGGAAGAAGAAATACTTTTTTGAAATGGTAGAGAATGTGATAAGTTACTGAAATTGTATATTTTAATGAAGGAGGAAGTCATTATTTATATTTCTTTTTTCTTTCTTTACCCTTTTTTTTGTACACTTTTTCTTTTTATACTTTCCTTAGGCTGCATTCGTTTTTTACCTTTGTATTTTTAAACTTTAATAAAATTATTATAGAAAAGAAAAAACACACATATGCAATAGGAAAAGCCAAATAAAACATAAATAGAACTTTAAATTTGAACTGAAACAATAGGCAGTATTGTATTTTGCTTCATCTCATGTGAAATTTGCAATGTGAATGACATTCTGCATGCACAAAGCAAGCATGATTTTCAGAAAGTGGTAATAAAAGCCATCTTTAATTTAAATTTATTCTTGAATCAGAATAGCTGTTCAGAAATCATTTTTTCTGTTTTCTGAACAATAATTATATAGATGTATAATCTCTAACTCTTTTTTGCCTTGTGAAAAAGGTATGTAGTATATACTCCTCCCTTGTAAAGGCAGAAAATGAGGGTAATTAACTAGAATAATGAGGCACTGTTCCAATAAAGAAAAAAGGAACAGCAATTAAAATGTGTGCACATGTATTTCTGTGTTTATATAAAGGAGGCAACTTAGAATAATAGTTCCTGTGCAGTTGGTTTCTGTGGATAGCTAATCTTTTCTAAAGAAAATGTTGAAGGAAACGTAGGGAGGTAAGGTCAATCCTATTAGTCTTCCTGTGAATGTGGATTTTATCATTGACATAATTTAATTATCAAATGAAGTTATTGCTCTGTTTAGTAATCATATGCACTATAAAGCCAGTTAACATTATAGATCTAGTAAGATATTTGCCTTTAAAATGGCTGAACAAGCACTACCTCATCTGCATTCTCAGAAGGGCAGCTTGTATTTAGTGACTGTAAATAACAAAGATTAGGGAATAGGAGACATGAGTTCAAGTCTTGAAATTAAAATAGAGTCAAAGGCTGCCCAGAGTCATAATCACTTGGGACAGCCTATAAATCTCATGAACAAAAAATAAATAGTAGAGAAAAAAATACCAGACATCCTTTGAATCCCTGTGCAGTAAAAGTCACATATGAGACAAAAAGTAAAATCTCAGTCACGAATTTAACAGAAAGTGCATTGCTTAAATTAAATTAAATTAAGGTGACTATTATGCATCCCATGGTCTGCAAAAATAACAAAGAAGTTTACTTCTTACCAAAGTATCACTTGAAAACAAGATTGCCAAACAGAGGCTGTCATACTTTGGTCATGTTATGAGAGCTGACTTACTCAAAGAAAATCAATCATGCTGTGAGTGATCAACAAAAAAAGGAGAAGCACCCACTGATTGGACACTATAAAAGATGACACTGAGATAACCATGGCAGATCTGAAGTATGAGACAGAGGGTCATGGAGAGTGCTGATCCATAGAGTGGCCAATGGTCAGACATGACTGAATGGCTGAAGATGATGATGATAACACATTGCTTAATGGAAGGATTGCTCAATCACTGAACACACAAATGTGTCAAGTGGAGATAAGTAAATAACAAACATCTAGTTTCAGTCCCTAGATCTCGAAAGAGGACTGAATGATTCTTGGAAAATAGCTCCAATTCACTGTATATACTACTAAGCTAAGTACTGTAGATCAATGGCTTAAGCAAAAGCAAAAATAACATTATAAAATCCATCCAGCTTCAAGGACAGAGAGGAAACATTTTCATTTGGCCATCACCAAGAATCCCAATTAAAGAAGATTGTGGCCAGCTGACAACTGGAAGACATGACTGAGGAACCAACCAAGCATCATAACTGGAAAACAGAAATACAACAAAATTCTGGAAGTCTTCATAAAGTCTGAGATAAGAAAAAAAAAGTTATATCTTATGTAGCCAAGAGTTAAGCTGCATATTCTTGGTCCAGTAGGTCCTTCATTGAGAAGCTGAAATGACATGGCTTAGTAGTTTGCAGATTCTTGTTAGCAGCATTTTTATAAGACTCTAAAGTGATGAGCAAAACATGAGGGGATAGTGATCAGCAATTTCTGACAGTAGCGCACACAATCTGTCATAGCAGGACCACACTGGTTGCACACAGAGTGTTATTAACAGCTTGATGGCACCACTCGAGTAACTGTTCTTCCTAACTAAACTGTAGACTAAGCCATGCAAAGCAATTTAATTAAGCTATGGATGCTTTTTTCTTTAAGGACATCAACTTTTTAGAAACAGACCAAATGTTTTTCACATTTTATTTAAATTATAATCTGATACACAAGGAACATATTCACAAATCAACTCAAAATAATCTTAGCTTTTAAATTTATCACAGCCATCTAAGTTTCTATTTACATACTTCTATTGCTTCAAAAAGGTATCAATAAAAACCTGGGTGTAGATGAGGTGTATATGTTGATACAATCCAAACCTCCTTCTTGAAGCAAAATAATTTCAAATCCAACTGGCATGCTACTGTGTAAAGAAACAGCACTGAAATGAATATTTGGTTCCAAAGGGATTTGTGCAAAAAGAAGAAAACTAAATTTACTATTCTGTCAGGTGCTTGGCAAAAAGGGAAAAAAGATATCCAGGAATTGAATATTTTGATTCCATCTCCACAGACCTTCTCTTTCCCATCCACCTATCAAAGTCAGTCAGTTGCAAAGTAATATTGAAATCATACACTTCATTTATCTACTTTCTAAAAAATTACCCCCAAAGACTATTCAATCTCTAGTCCCATTTCCAGCACTTGGGCATTAGGTGGAAGAAGTTTCTGTGCATGCACAGAAGCTTCTTCTAATATTTCCAGAAATAAGTCCTTCACTTCACCCTAAGAAGTATACCTGCTTTGATCGAAAGCAGCTTCATAAGGGTTTTACCTGAGCTTTCATCACAGAGAAGCACCTTTGGAAAGTCTGTGAAGTCCTACAAAGTACCTTCAAGACTTCATACTCTTCAACCAAGCAAGAAATGAGAAAACAGAATTCTTTCTAGCAACTCTATTAGCTGCCACGGCATCTTGCAAAATGTGACCAAGGGAGAGGAAAAACAGCACGAATACCTCTGCCATTCTTCTTATCTTTGGAAAAATTCCCCCCTTCGTTACAGCAGCATTAATTATGCAAATATTTTCTCTGGTGGCATAAGCTTTTCCCCACATGGAGTGCAAGCTTGTGTTTAGAATGTAGCTGTTATTGTAAATCGGCAATACATATGACAATGTTGTAATTATTTTCATGCGTCCTGGGTGCCATTAGGCAGCTGAAGAAAGAGCATAAAAAGATTTGATGGGTGTAGCTCCCTGGTTGATTCATTGCCAGTAAGCTAATCAGCAGTTCTGAAAAACTTGTAACCCATTTGAATTTATCAACAAGCAGCTTAGGTCTCTGCTGTCTTAGCATGCACACTTAATACAACAGGCTGCTTTCTCTGGCTTGACAGATGGCATTAGCAACAGAGGTGACCCTTAGATTTATTGTACAGATTTTTTTAAAAAATAGTAAAAGTCATTTTCTCCAATAGTAAAAGTCATTTTTCACTTTTATTCCCTTCCCCAAACATTTTTTTTATTCCTCTCATAGGATAGGTACTATTGTCACATTTTGGGATACTTTAAGCTAAAATGCTTGAATTCCAAAGATGACATCCAGAATGCTACTGAAATTTGTTAGAAGGAGAACAAACAAAGTTAGGATAGAAATCTTGATATTCACCGCTGCAGACATGGCAATTTGCCCAGAGAACATATTGCCTCTGCAACTGCAAATAATGTTCCAGGTCAGTGGGCATAAGTAGGACAAACACCAAGTCGACATGGGAAATGAGCTATTTTATTACCTGGACATCCCTATTTGACGACTTTATTTCTCATTACCCAGAGCAATGCCATAGCATCTTGTATGAATAGGCAGTGCGATTTTACCAACACACAAAGGATTGGATTTGAATCTATTCTGGGGAGGGGGATGTCAGAGGAAAGAAGGAAGGAAGGAATTTAGGAAGGAAGGAAGGAAGGAAGGAAGGAAGGAAGGAAGGAAGGAAGGAAGGAAGGAAGGAAGGAAGGAAGGAAGGAAGGAAAATTGCAGCACAGCTTATTCTTGATGATCATGGTAGTGACTGTTATAATCATCATTTGGAACTGTTGCTACAATTACCTTATCTCCATGTTTTTTTAAAAAAAATAAATGATGTTAATATATTTCTCAACAAGACAAGTCCTCAATCATTTTCCAAAGCACCAGCTAAATTGAGAGGGTAGCTTTCATCAAAAGCAGATCTGTGGATCTTTCTGATAAGAAAGGTGTAGTGTATTCAAATATAGATTTCTAATACTACATTCCTATTGGTTAGTTAACACAGAGTAATGATTGGTTAAGAACAACGGGTTCTGATTGGCTGCATAAGCAGCGGGAAGTTTAAACACATGCCATTGGTTGCGAGCTGCGAGCAGCCACTATAAAAAGGGCTGCCACGGCTCGACTTCAGATGAAGTTACTGATTGCTAATAAAGAGCTGATTTCAACTCCAATATTCGAGTCTGCTTTGTCCTGGCGATAGAACACTGGCGACGAGGATGTGATCGAAGGGACAAAGACCGTAAGCACGTGGCAATGAAAGCTGAAAGACCAACGAGATGGCCGGCAACAATTCGCCACCCGCACTGTTCAACCCAGCTGAAGAAGACTGGGAGTCATACATTGACAGGTTCCTGATGTTTTTAGAAAGCAACGAACTGCAAGGAATCACTGACCAGAGAAAGAGAGCCATATTCCTGACGCATTGCGGCCCGACTATTTTCAAAATGGCCAAGGCATTAGCAAGACCCAATGATGTTAAACAAATGGCCTGGCCAGACCTAAATCGGATGCTGAGAAACCATTACGCACCAGTCATGTCCAATCTCTTTAGAAGACACGAATTTTACAAGCGTGACCAACTAGAAGGCAAGAGTATTGGAGACTTTGTAGCAGCGTTAAGAGACATTGGGGGGGCATGCGAGTTCCTCAACATGGATGAAGCCATGAAGGATCGTATAGTCCTTGGACTAAGAGACGTAACCCTACAGAGCAAACTGTTAAACCAACCCAACTTCACCGCAAACGAAGCCATTGCTGAAGCAACTGCCACTGAAGCAGCAAAGAAGTCTGCAGCAAAAATGAAGCAGATGAATACAACAAACAGTCCAAGTCTGAATAAAGAAAAGAAAACAGAGGGAGCCCAAAAGCACGCTGCCACAACCTCTCACCATGAAGATATCAAATCATCAACCGACTCTGAAGATGAAGACGAGGAGGTAAACAGACTCCAATCAGAAAGAAGCCAGAGAGAGAGAGACGAGGAAGAAAACCTGAATTTCAGTGTGCAGGATGTGGTGGAAACCACTTGTTGGGTATATGGATAAACCAACTAGGTTTGGGTGAATAAATATATAAACCTAGGTTTAAGTGTTTGTAGCTTTAAGCACCAAACTGCAATGTAATTAGATAATTAAGGGTGCGGTTGCAAGCTGCAATAAAAGGCAGTAGAGAGAAACGTAACCTTCCTGGTCTGCCTGGTCACTGGTTACTGGTTTCTGGTCACTGGTCGCTGGTCTCTCTGCTATCTGCTGCCTGCTGTTTACTCCTGTATGAGACGTCTGCTTGTTATTGCTTGTTGGCTACTGTGCTGGATACCGTTTCTACTGAACAAAAGGACTGTTTTACTTGGTGAGCTGATATCCTGTGCATACTCAGCGTTGTCTTCGAGAGAAAGGTATCGGAAGGAGAAGATTTACAAGCAGATAAAGACATTGTACTGACTAGTTAATGGACTAGGTTACTGGATGGATATATTGGATAATGACATATGGACTGATTGACAATGCTTAAACTCTGTGTGAATTAAATAACTATTTAAAACTACAAACAGTGTTTTTGTCTCCAGTGTGTGTATACTCTTGGGCCCAGCCTCTCCCTTACGTGGCTGCCTGGCTTGACTGCTGCTATGCACTCTGCTTGGGGGTTTGTCCCCAAACACTAACATTGGTTATGGGCCCAGCAGTGCGCACAGTCTAACTAACCAGGTTATAGCAGAGAGAGTTGGTGTGAGTTGCACATTACTAAACAAACTGTTTGTTGAATAGTTATTTATCTGAAGAGCAATGGCACAAGTAAATTTGCCAAGTCTGTCCATGATATCCAGACTAGATGGAACAAACTATGTTTCATGGTCAATGAAGTGTAGTTTACTTCTACGAAGAGAAGGTCTGTGGGACATAATAACAAACCCACCAGATGTATCTAACTTAGATCCTAATGTTTAAGAGGATGCCAAAAAGATACATGACTATGAACGAAAGAATGAGCAGGCTTTATGCATCATAGGACTGACTCTCTCTGACCAGCAACTGATCCATATCCGTGGAGAGGAAAATGCTGCTAACTGCTGGGAGAGTCTCAGGAAGATTTATGTTCGAGACAGTGTAGGAGCTCATATTAATCTTACACGGAAGCTGTTTAGAACACATCTTGAGAAGAATGGAGACATGTTAACTCATTTAAACTGTATGAAAAGCATTTTTCAAGAATTACAAGAAAAAGAGCTTATATTTAATGAGTTACAACAAGTATACATCATACTGTCTTCTTTGGATCGAAGCTATGATGATTTTGTGACTGCTTTAGAAGTATTGCCAAAAGACAGTTTATCAGTAACCGAGATTACCGGCAGGCTATTAGAAGAAGCCAGAAGAAGGAGTGAACGTGACCAGCTGAGAGAAGATAAGCCTAATAAAGAAGAGAAATTATCTTCAAGGCTTGAAAGAAACCAGCTATGTAAAGTAAAGCACCCGGAAGAAGAGATTAAAGGGGTGGTTCCCTAATTTGATGATGTACTAATATCAGCCGAAAACAAAAAACAACTAAAAGACCGATTAAGGGCAGTTTTGGCAAAATTTAGAGAAGCAGGACTCAAAGTTAAAAAAGAAAAATGCCAACTTGCCACAAATCAGGTCGAGTTCCTGGGATACCTTATTGATGAAGCGGGAATCCACCCCACACACAAAAAAATACGAGCAATAAAGGAAGCTCCCAGACCCAAAAACAAAACGGATTTACAAGCATTTTTGGGACTCATTAATTTTTATCATGTCTTTCTGCTGCAGAAGGCAACAGTAGCAGAACCACTGCATAGACTCCTCAACAAAAAAGCCAATTGGAAATGGGGCCACCAAGAAGAAACAAAAAATCAAAGACTTAATCACATCAAAATCTGTATTGATCCAATACAGTGACACACTACCTCTGACTGTCACTTGCGACGCTTCACCCTTCGGCATAGACACAATACTTAGCCACACACTACCAGACGTCAGAGAAGCACCGATCGCCTTTTATTCCAAGACGCTGTCCAAGACCGAAAGGAACTACAACCAACTGGACAGGGAAGCCTTGGCAGCCATCTCGGGGATGAAACGTTTCCATGAATACCTATACGGTAGGACATTTGCTTTAATCACCGACCACAAACCGCTATTGGGAATCCTAGCCGGAGACAGGGCCACCCCCAACATCCTGTCTCCAAGAATGACAAGATGGTCAGAATTTCTTACACCCTACAATTACAAACTCATTTATCATTTATCATCCAGGGAAACACAGACGCATTAAGCTGTTCACCAATACCAGGTCACAATAGCAATCCAGCTCCCACCACGCATACTCTACAAATTGAAATGATTCCAAATTGGCCCATCACCACATCAGACATAGCAAGGGAAATGGCTCAAGATGCACTGATGGCCCAAATACTGAACTGGGTGGGATGGGGTTGGCTGGAAAACATAAAAACTGAGACTTTTAAACCCTTTAAACACTGTCAAACTGAACTATCAATTGAAAAAGAGTGCATCTTGTGGGAAGATCAGGTGGTTGTTCCAAAAAAATTACAAGAAGACATGCTAAACATGTTACATGAAGGACACCCAGGGATGGTAAAGATGAAGTCCCTGGCCAGAAGGTATTTTTTGGTGGCCAGAAATAGATAAAGACATTGAAACCTGGGTCAAAGCAGGTAACAAATGCCAATCATCCAGTCCCACTCCCCCCTCAGGACAGGTTCTTGACTGGGAGACACCCAGAGGCCCCTGGTCAAGAATCCATATGGACTTCGCCGGCCCCACAAAAGGATATACTTATCTAATCATTGTAGATGCCTATTCCAACTGGTTAGAAATCATTATCATGAATTCAACAGCAATAGAAGCTGTCACCAAACAACTAAAAAACTTTTTGCCACCCACGGTCTACCAGATGTAGTAGTATCGGACAATGGGCCACAGTTTACAGCTTTGGCTTTTGAACAATTCCTAGCAGAACAAGGAATAAGACACGCTTTGACAGCACCAGCTCATCTGGCGGCGAACGGAAGGGCGGAACACATGGTTCGTTACACGAAAGAAGCATTAGAAAAGCTTGAAGGAAATGACATGCAAGAAAAAGTCAATACCATGCTCACCATCCAACATATAACACCATGCACGGCAACAAACAAGAGCCCGGCTGAACTATTGATGGGAAGAAAGTTGCGTTCCTACTTGGACAGACTGCACCCCACTTACAACCCCGAAAAGCCACCAGACTCTTCCAGTAAGTACCGCTCTTTCTTACCAGACGACTTAGTATATGCAAAAAATCTTACCGGAGAACCATTGTGGTTACCGGCAACAATCACACAAATCACAGGCCCTCGTTCATACTGACTAGAAACAGCTGACGGCAGATCGTGGAAAAGACACATCACTCAACTACAGTCACGACACGTCAAACGAAACACTGACGTTCCCCAAAACATGGAACAAACACTTCCCCAAGCACCCCCAGATAGTAATAAAAAAACCAGAGGGGCAGGGACCCTTAAATAATAAGGGGAATGAAAATAGTCTGGTTACAAACCACCAACCAGAAACTGAGAACCCAGAAAAAAATAAAAATTACTTACGATTAGAAGACTCTGAGAAAAGAGAACTGAAGGAACCCCAGGAAAGAAGCAGCCAAGCCGACCTTACCTGCCTGCACACAATGCAAGGAGACCACGCCGACTGTCCAATCAACCCAACAATGCATGGCAGGAGCAGCATGGCTGAGCCACCCTTCCAGGAGGTTCCTAGGAGAAGAGCGGGAAGGACAGCAGGCCTGTCCGAACCGGTGGAGACCAACACAGAGACTGAACTGCGCAGGTCAACTAGGACTCACAAAAGCCCCACCTACCTGCGCGATTATGTCACGTAACGTTGGAGCGAACCAAGAGGGGAGGGGTGTAGTGTATTCAAATATAGACTTCTAATACTATATTCCTTTTGGTTAGTTAACACAGAGTAACGATTGGTTAAGAACAACGGGTTCCGATTGGCTGCATAAGCGGCGGGAAGTTTAAACACATGCCATTGGTTGCGAGCTGCGAGCAGCCGCTATAAAAAGGGCTGCCGCGGCTCGACTTCAATTGAAGTTACTGGTTGCTAATAAAGAGCTGATTTCAACTCCGGTATTCGAGTCTGCTTTGTCTGGCGATAGGACAAAAGCTATGAAAACACAGCACACTGACTGTTCATAAAATCCAGCTTACATAACAACCAGGAAGAAGTCACTAGGAAAACCTAGGCAGGAGTTTGAGTGACCTCTTCCAGGATTGTATCTTGTCTGCCTTAGTTATCTCTGTTTGCAGATCTTTCAGGGAGAGTAAAAATTCTCCTTCAACCAATTATAAAAAAGAGGGAAGGGAAGTCACGAAAATGAGAGCATGTAACATCCATAATCCAGCTCTGTGTAACTGTGGTCAAATATCATTATTCAATATCATTATTCTTTTACTGATGTGGAATGAACTTGGAATAGAAGACTTATATCTATTAACTGGTGTGTATGTAGTATCTATGCATTATTTTTCTTCAATCTGATATTTGTCCTTAAATGCAGGCTGATTATAGATGAATGATTTTATGCCAAAGAGTGTGTGTATTGAAGCCTTTCTATTTAGGTATCTACCTCAGAATGCATCAGTTCACATGCTGGTGTCCACTTTTAGCCACCAAATAGCAACAGAGGGTTGTTCTGTAACAAATGAGAAATAAACCATGTTTTTATATAATACTCATGGAGCATATATATGGTTGCTGAGTCAGTGACAATAATAATGTACTTACATATTTGGCAGTTTTGTACTATGTTATGTCAAACACTCTCAGGAAATATTTTCAAAGCACAAAAGTCATTTAGCATTCTTGCAACATTCCCTCAACACTCTCTCCCCTTCTTGAATTATGCACCTCCTATTCATTCACTTCCTCCCCCTTATCTTTTTCAGTGATTGGGGACAAAAATAAACCCTCCTGCAAATATTGTCACAATATCAAATATCAAATCTGACTGCAAAAACAAGACCATTTGGAATAAATGGAATACTATTTGTACCTCACTGCTTTTACTGGTGGGAGGTGGGAGGAAAAAGTGTGGTTTTCCTTGGTTTGAGTGTCTGCAAAAAAATTATTTTTTAATTTTTATTGGTTTTTAAAACAAACAAAACATAAAAACATCAAGGCATCTTCCATATATATAGATACAGTGTGCCGGTTGGTTTACAAATTGTTTTGTGCTTTCATTTCGTAGTCTTCAATTACAATTACATTGTATATAATCTCGTATTTTCAATCAAATATTAAATACATTAATATCATTATTAATCAATCATTTGACTATACTTTTATTCATTCATGTTTTACAAAATAATTATATTTTACTTAATTTGTTTTATGACAGTTTATATTATCATCCCAAATCTATCCTAGAATCATTTTGTAGATATAATAAGAAAATAATACATCTTTATATATTTATTATTTTCTAAAAGTCTACATATTTCATTACTATATTTTATTCTCTAACCATTGATAGAATAGATCCCAAATTTTATAAAATTGTTTATCATCTTGTTCTCTAATTTCAAATGTCAATCTACTCATTTCAGCACATTCCTATATTTTCTTAATTATTTCCTCCTGTGATGGTGTTTTCTCATTTTTCCAGTTTTTAGCAAATACAATCCTAACCACTGTTAATACATTTAAAATCAGTTATTTCAAGTCTTTACTATATTTTTCAGGTAAAATTCCCCATAAAAATATCTCTGGTTTCAAATCTATATGCTTTTTTGTCATTTTTTCCAACCACATGTGGATTTTAGTCCAATATTTTTTAGCGTCTGCACAAGTCCACCACATATAGTAATATGAGCCAGGTGTCTGATGACATTTCCAACGTTTTTCGGATTTATTCTTGAACATTCTTGCTATTCTTGTCAGGGAAAAATGCCACCTGTAAAACATCTTATACAAATTTTCTTTATATGCTGTTGACATTGTCATTTTATAATTTTGAGACCACAGTTTTTGCCATTTCTCTAAATCAACCCCATATCTAAAATTCTTCCCCCAGGCAATCATAGTTTCTTTAACTTGTTCTTGTTCTAGTTTAATTTCTAATAAATATCCATACAATTTTTTAATCACCTTTTCATCAGTACCTGTCAAAATTTTACTCAGTTTAAGTCAGTCAGTTTATCATAGAAACCTTCTGTTTTAGAATCTTTATCATACCTTGAATGTATTTGCGCATATGAAAACCAATTCATCATTATACCTTGTTCCTCTAGTTTTTCTATAGATTTAAGTTCACCCTTTTCATTCAATATTTCACCATATCTAACTGTTTGTTCCTTTTTGTATATTATAGGATAAGAAAATGCTTCAATAGTCGATAACCAGACTGGAATTTTCAAAAAACATTGTCTTTTAATCTTCTCCCAGTTTAACCACAGAGACTCCCATATATAATGTCTTCTAAAATACCCCTGTGTTTTAGTTCCTTTATACCATAGAAAAGCATGCCACCCCAACAACAGACCCTGTCCTTCTAGTGTCAACAATCTAGTATTTCTTAATGTTATCCATTCCTTAACCCACATCAAATTTGTAGCTTGATATTACAACTCCCAATTAGGCAAGCCAAATCCTCCTCTTATTCTAGCATCTTGCAAAAGTTTTAACTTTATTCTCGCTTTCTTACCTTGCCATATATATTTCAACACAATTTTATTTAAATCTTCAAAGGAGTGTTTTCCAAGCCTAATTGGAATAGTTTGAAACAAATATAAAATTCTGTGTAATATATTCATCTTGATTGTTGATATTCTCCCTATTAAAGACAGTTGTAAATTTTCCCGTTTCGCCAAATCGAGCGCTATCTGCTGTTTAAGTTTGATATAATTATTCTCTTTTAATGCACTGCATCTTGCTGTCAAGTATATCCCCAAGTACTTGATTTTCAATAGGTCTGCCAGTTCTTCCTTTTGTCTTGATTGCATATTTGTCAAGATCTTTGTCTTATCTTTATTTATTTTCAAACCAGCCACCTTTCCATATGTCTCTATCTTTTCTATCAATTTTGATGCTGTTTGTAGTGGGTCTTCTAAGATGAAAACCAGATCATCTGCAAATGCTTGCAACTTAAATTCTTCCTTTTTAATGTTCATCCCTTTTATATTCTTTTCATCTCTAATATTTCTATTTCTCACTTCCAAAGTTAACACAAACAACAGAGGTGATAGTGAGCACCCTTGTCTTGTTCCTTTTCTTATACTGATAGAGTCTGTCAGTTCTCCCTCTATCATTAACTTTGCCATTTGCTTATGATATATAGCTTCTATTGCTTGAATAAATTTTCTAGCAAAGCTCATCTGTTCCAGCAGTAATAACATGAATCGCCAATTCACATTATCAAATGCCTTCTGTGCATCTAGAAATATCAGAGCCATTTATTTTTCAGGATGTGCCTCATAGTATTCCAAAGTGTCCAAGATTACTCTCATATTGTCTTTAATTGGTCTCTTTAGCAGAAATCCATTTTGATCAGGATGGATAAAATTATTTAAATATTTTTTTAAGTCTTTCTGCCAATATTGAAGCAAAAATTTTATAATCTGTGTTTAGTAAGGAAATAGGTCTACAGTTCTTGATTTGTAATGGATCGGTCTCCTCTTTTGGAACAAATGTGATATAAGCTTCTGACCATGATTTGGATATCCTCTTCTTTAACATAACTTCATTCATAACTTCTAGCAATGATTCCTGTAATGTTTTGTAAAATTCTGCCAGAAGTCCATCTGGGCCTGGTGTCTTTCTATTATTTTGCTTCTTGAGTGCTTCAGTTAACTCCATCATCATTATATTGCTTTCTAACATTGTTTCAATCTCTTTAGGTATCTGGGATAGATTAGCATTCTGTAAATACTGTTTAACTCTTTCCTCATCAATATTTTCTTGTGTGTATAGTTCCCCATAATAATCTCAAATGATTTCCTTCTTCTCTTTACTACCATAGCAAACTTGACCTTGGTCATCTATTAATTGCAATATTTTCCTTGATTCTTTCTCCTTTCTCAATTTGTATGCTAACCATTTACCTGGTTTATTTGCATCTTCAAAGTAGTTCTGTTTAGCACCTCTAATTTTCTGTGCTAATTCTTCTTTTTCTATTAGACCCATTTTATGTTTGGTTATATCCATTTTTAACTTAATGTCCTTTTTCTGTGGCATTTTCTGTAGCTCTTTTTCAAGTCCTTTATACTCATCCTCTGATGCCTTAGAGGCTGATCTTTTCATGGTATTTCTTTTCCTTTTATAGTCTATTATCAAGCCTCTGGCATATGCCTTCATTGTATCCCATACGTTCTGGATTGATGTATCTTCTTTTTTGTTTTCTCTAAAGAAAAAAGCCAGTTCTTTTTCCATCCACTTTGGGAAGTCTTTTTCCTTTAAAATAGTATTATTTAACGTCGATCTAGATCTTCTTCTTTGTCCTTTCCATTTAATTGTCATTGGATTGTGATCTGTCCAAGTACTTGTTTCAATATTTATTTCTTGAATATTAGTTAACAATTCTGTTGACATCCATATCATATCTATTCTGGACCATGATAAATGTCTATTTGAGTAGAAGGTGTATTGTTTGGTTTTAGCATTTCTTTCTCTCCATGTATCTTTTAAGTTTATTTCATCTACCATTTTAAAAAAAGATTTAGGGAGGGTCTTTCTGTTTTGCTTTATTGTTTTCTGTGCTGTATAGTCCAGTTTATTGTCTACAATTCCATTAAAATCTCCCATCATAACTATATTAGCATAGTCCAGTTCAATTATTTTCATATGTAATTTTTTATAAAATTCTTCTTGATTGTCATTCAGGGCATAGATTGCAATCAGGAGTGTTTTTGTATTATTGTCCATTATTTCCACCATTAATATTCTTCTGTCGTCATCAGTATAAATCAATTTCGCTGGGATAATATCTTTAATGTATAAAACCACTTCTTTTTTCTTGCATTGTGTAAAGGAAGTAAATGTTTTCCCTAATTTTGACTGTATCAACAATTGTTCATATTGTTTTTTAATATGTACTTCTTGTAGGCAGATTATATCAAATTTTAATTTCTCTAATTTATGGAAGGTTTTCCTTCTTTTAACAGCTGAATTAAGTCCATTTATATTAATTGTAATCAATTTTTTCTCTTCCATAGTTATATTTTGTAGTTTAGGTTTGATAGCTCTCATGGATCTTGGTTCACGTTGTTCTTTGGCTTCCTCCTTTCTACCTACTGCACCTTCTTCTTTTTCAGTCATCATTTGGCAGTCCTCTTGGAATTCAATTAGTGAAAAAAAATTTCTGCCTCTTTCTCTTTCCCTCTGACAAATTCTGTGTAAAATGATTCAGCTTTCTCAATTGAATCAATTCTATATCTCTGTTCTTGCCATGTGAATATTAAACCTTCTGGAATCAGTCATCTATAATTCACGACTTTTTTAAGTAGCAATTTGGTCAAGAATTGGTATTCTCTTCTCATCTCTCTCATTCTTTTGGGTACTTGTTTCAAGACTATAATCTCCTTATCTTTGTATTTCAATATTTTCTCTCTTGCCACTTGCAATATTTGCATTTTAATGGCTTTCTTTGTAAATCTGATATGAACTTCTCTTGGTAAGCTATTTCTCATTACATATCCTGTGAAGACTCAATAGACCTCATCTATTCCATCCATCATCTTCTCTTCAGTTATTTCCAAAGCTACAGCCAATATTTCTATCATTATCTCAGCTAGATTTTGTCCTTTTTCTTACTCTATGTTTTGGAATCTAAGATAAAATTCTGATCTGTCCATCTCCCATCTCAGCATACCACTTTTATCTTGTTCAACCACAGTTAATCTGTTATTGATGTCTCCAATCTTCTTGTCTCTTTGTTTATCTTCTTCTTCTTCAATTTTTTGGAGTCTCTCATCGTACTTCATCATCATTTGTTGGATGTTCTCCACTTTTTCATTGGTTTTCCCTGATCTTTGTTTAATGTTCTCTATTCTCTTTTCAATATTCTCTGATCTTGTTTGAATATTTTGAATTCCTTGCATAATCATCTGCAGGGTCACTATTTCTTGTTCTTTTTCTTGTGTTAACATTGTCTGTATTGAACGTTGTCCTCCAGATGGTGGAGAGGAAGAAGTAGAAGTTGAGGAACCAGGAGCTGTTAATTTCCTACTCATTTTGAGCAATTCAAAATCTTCAGGTTCTTCTAGACCTTAATCCAATTGTGAAATAACCAATTGCAGTTCCAAATAAAAATAGCAGGAAAAAAGAAGCCAAATAATAATAATAATAATAATAATAATAATAATAATAATAATAATAATGATGATGATGATGATGAAAAAAATTTCTTCAGGTTCTTGTATACCTTAATCCAATCAATTGGTTAGATAATAGGAAAAATTCAAAAAAAAATTAGAAATTTTTCTAAAGAAATAAGGAAAAGACCATAAACACACACAAAAAAGAAAAAGTTGTAAAATCCTAAAAAAGGCAGAAAAGTGAAGAATAAAAAGCTAAAAAAAGAAAAGAAAAATTCTTCAGGTTCTTCAACACCTTAATCCAATTAACAGGTCTCAAATATAAAAGGATGCATAAGAAGAAGAAAAAAGAAGGCCAGAAAAATAAACAAAAAGAAAAAAGAAAAAAGCCAATATGGAAGGTAGATGGAAAGACAAAAATACCAGGAAGAGGGAGGAAGAAAAAGACTACCCCCTTAAAAAGAAAAGGAAGGGAATCATTAGTACTAAAGCTTTTCCTTTAAAATAAAAAGCAAGCATAGAAATTTAATTTCCAACGACAAGAAAATAACAAGGACAAGTTCCAAAGAGCCAAAAATCCAAATAGCTATTACAAAAAGTAAACTGATGAGGAGGGGTAGTGCAGCTTAGAAAAAATAAAAAGAGCACACTGCACTTCGTTTAATTATCCAAGGCTCTTGTTATAACTCTCTTCTCCAGAGACTTATCACCTTTTCTTTTCCTATAAGCTTCAACACCACACTCCAGCTGTTGATAGAAACCCAGAAGAGCACCTGCAATAATACTCTCCCATGCTCTTCCCTCTATCTTATCAAACAGGCAATGTCCTTGAAAAGAAGTCTCAGTTCTTTCTCAGCTTTGTCTGGTCAAAAGAGAAATAGAATATTTCCAAGCCTCTAGTTGGCAGTGTTACAAAGTTTCTTTTGCTTTCACTTTCCCCCTCCTTTTCCAAGCAAAATATAATAAGAATTAATTAAAAAAAGAAAAAGATATTTTAAAAAAATAACTAAAAGGAAGTCTCTAGCCTAAAATATTATAAAATCAAAAAGGAGAAAAAGAATAGATGAAAGAAGAAGAAAAACCAGTCCAGTTTCAAAATATAAGATTATGTGTAGAAAATCCAGCAATGAGGAAAAAAATTAAAAATATTACTTTGACATTCCTGTTTAAAATCACTGCTTAATCACTTCTGTCAAAACTTTTACAGATTCTTTCTTTTCCTTAGGGTGTCCTTTCAAATCTTAGAATAAAGAAAAAGTTCTCACCAAACCGGCACAATCTTTCTTTCCGTTCTCTTTCGTTTCGGAGCTGTCCCAACTTCAGCAGCTTTAATGGCTGCCTCTTTGCCTCTGGCAAAAAGAGCTTCTCCTGGATCTACCAGGGACTTTGTGGTATCCCTGGGATCAACAGGATGCGCTCTTTACATTCACCATCTCTTCGGGATGGTTTAGATCCACTTGGACCGCCCAGGAGCAAAGATATCGGCAGCGATCTCAGACCTCCAAGATCGCATGCCGTATCATTGCAACACCAGCTCCGCCCTCCCCCGAGTGTCTGCAAAATTGAAGAATGAGAGGGCTACTGTTTTTGCAGCTGTTGTTGTCTAGGCCTTCAGAGTATCAATCAGACCAATGCAAATAAGACCTGTCTGCAGTAGCACCAAACTTCTATAAATCTGTATCCTGAATCCTGATTTATTTTTAAGATAATAAGTTTCACTTCTTTTTGGAGTCACCTTCCAGAAAAATAATTAAAAGTGGGAGACTTTTTAACTCCCTGCAAAAGCTGCTAGTTGCAAGTATTGAGCTTTGAAGCAGACTGGGTGGTATTGGGCATTAGAGAGTTTTTGTTGATGAAGATTTATTAAAATTTTATATTGCCTGATTCCCAACTATTCTGGGCAGAGACAGAAAAAATAAAGTTTAAAACAAGAAAAAATGTAGACATAATTGAAAAGGGAAGATGGGGAGGATGACAAAAATGTGGATGAGAACAAAAGAAAACAAATCCACATCACATTTCAAGGCCCATGAAAACATCAGCAGGATGGAAGACAACCAGATATGAGGGAAACTTCCTTCCAGAATGCAGGTACTGTTATAGAGAAGGCGTATCTAGAAAAATAGTTACACCAGCATTTAGCATGACAGAAACTTCCTTTTTAAGGATCCCAAATAATTCATACCTTCATATCTTTTTATTCAACCTTCTGGGTGCTCTATGTTAAACTCTTTTTCATTTTCTACAGATTCCAACCTAGTAATAAAAATCTATGAAATCTCTTTGTTGTTGTACAGTTCTAAGCCATGTCTGACTCTTTGTGATTCCACGGACCATAGTGTACCAGGCTCCCCTGTCTCCATGGTCTCTATGAGTTTGGTTAAATTCATGTTTATTGCATCGATGACACTATCTTCCCATCTCATCCTCTGCCATCCCTTTGTCCTTTTGCCTTCAATCTTTCCCAGGATTAGGGTCTTTTCCGATGAGTCCTTTTTTCTCATTTGGGGGACAAAGTTTTTGAGCTTCAGCTTCAATATCTGCCCTTCCAAAGAACAGTCAGGATTGATTTCCTTTAGGACTGACTGATTATGAAATCTCTACTTCTATCAATAATACTCCTTCTAGACTTCAGATCAATTTGAGCGAATTGTGGTTTGCTGAGATATGAATCATCATTTTAATCATGCAGTGATTATCATTAAACAATTAAAATATTTCTCCTATGTGCTTGGTTACTGGCGAGAGTTTTATCAAAGTAGGATTTTTAAAACATTGCATTCAAAGAGAGAAAGTTGTGAGCTTTGTCCAAAGTTCAGACTTTGATCATTGTTTGCTTCAGAACATATTTTGTCTACTTTGAATTCTGATGGGTATAGTTTCACTCACTGTTATTATTCACTAGTACCTTACTCTCTGCAGTTCTTAACAGATGGAGGTAATTTTACGATCAGCATAGATCGATGTTGTCCTTATGATCTTTGGAATCAGGAACCAAAATAAAAAAATAAACAGTATATTTAACTAAGGGACATTAATTAACTACAACTCATTGAAATTTTTTCTACCTGTTACATTTAAAATGACAGTTTGGTGGAAACCTTTGCAGTTATTTTGTGAGATATAGCCAAAGATATCCAAAATGGAGATTTAAAAAATCAAGATGGGGACCATTACCATGTGAAGGAAGTCATGCTACTTTTATAAAGATACAGGGTTTTGGTTACTTAAACAAATCTACCATCTCTTTTTTTTCGACATCCCTATGCCTCTGCCTATATGTTTAAGGGTCATATGAAGACCTCAAACTCAAACTGTCCTAAATCCATTGTGTTCCATTGTATTCCATATATCTCAAAGAGGATATGGATTTCAATCCCAAAGATTAAGTAGTACTTTACAGTGTTGTCAATTAATCAGTGATTTTTGAGATAAAGTATCTGAGACATTATTCAGGCATGATTGTCTGTGAAGGACTATTAGAGAATCCATGTTGTCAAACATTACACAATTTGCCTTATTCCTTTCTTCTAGGTATTCCTATCAAAGAGTGGTCCACATTTTGTTGTTTTTCTCCATGTGGTTTGACTGATTCCTTCATTCCTTATCTCCTATTTACATATTATTGAAAAAATTCAGAAGAATTTTCTTCAGCCATTGCCATGCCAGATTTTAAAAACTGCAATCTCTACATATGTTTTGCTCTCTTCTCAATTTTTCCAAGAAGTCTCATTTTACATGCTGTAACTTCATCTATCTGGAACTACTAGGATTTAAACTGGGAAAGATTAATTTTTTAAAAGCTTTATATTTCACAGAATAAAAGTGTATCTGATAGAGTGAACTTTTTTTTTTCAAAACCATCATTTTAATCAAGAGCCCTGGGGAACTCTCTTGAGAAATAGCACTAGACTATTAAAACAGTTTTGCTTTCCTTTGAAATTCCTCACGGGATTGCTGAACAATAAAATTGCATTACGATGCCAATTTCTTTACCAGAGATCAAAGTAATTCTCTTCTACTCTCAAAATCTTTCAGAAACTGAGACTAAAGTGGAAAGTCAGTGTGGCAGAGGGTTAAGATGTTGGACTAGAATCAGAAGACCTATTTTCATCCTCAACTACAAAAGCTACTGGTGTTTTTGGCTAATTATTCTTTCTCAACCCAACTTACTTCAGAGAATTATTATGAGATACACAGGAGAAGAAAAAAAATAGTGAACATAAATAATTTTTGGTATTTCTTTTGCCTATTTTTATAATATTCTATTTATTTTCCTTTTTTTTCCCAAAGCCAGATTTGTTTTTATTTTCTGGTACTTACACTTGAAACCAATGATTTTGCAACTTTTTTAAAAAATAAAAGTACCAGAAATCAGGTTATGAAATCTGATTCTTTATAAATGAGGAAAAATATATTGTGGAGAAAAATGTCTTCTCTTTGATGGAGTTTCATTCTGTTTCAAATTCATTCTGCCTTAACTCTTGGGTGCAATATGAGAACACATCATTCCATTCCACCCCAAAATATTCAAAGTACCATACTTAAAATACTAGATATAGTGAAGTAAAATTAACTGAAGACAGATATGTAAGTATTTAAATGCTAGAGAATTTATGAAATTGGAATTGGCATAAAGAGTTCCATATCTGATCAGCAGGTATGTTCTTTTAATATAAAGCTAACCACAAACATTATTTTTTTTTTAGTTATTGGCTATCCAATTATTTGGAAGAAGCAATATAGTACCCCACTCCACTAGTTTCTTACTTGTTCTTCATTAATTATAAAAGAACATTGTGTAAGTTCAAAATAAAAGAGGATAACTTGAAATAATTAATCTTAAACAGTATGATCCTATTCTCCAGGAAGCTCCGCAACCAGTACTTTTTGAATTAACCAGAAAATGTAAAGAAGCTGGAAGCAATTGCTCATGAATGTGAAGGACTAACTAGTGTGCGTGCTTATGTGTATGTGTGTGCATACATGCATATCTTTCTCATCATAAAAATCATTTAATATATGTAATGCATTTAGGAGGAACATGAACACTAATTTTTCCCTCACTTTAACATTTAACTTTCAAATTTAAAAAGACAATAAACAAACAGCTATTGGGGATAGTAGTAAAACACTCTGTTATCAAAGTAAACATCAGGTTTAACCTACGTGGGGCCTAGGAAAAATGTCTGATTCAAATCCAGAAGAATTGCTAGGTAAATCCAGTAATTAAACAGAATAGAATTCTTTATTGGCCAAATATGATTGGACACACAGGTATTTGTCTTTGGTGCATAAGCTTTCAGTGTACATAAAAGATATAAGTGATAAATCCCATAGCCTCAGAACAATACTTAGAAAATCAAATGGCTGATGGTTCCAATCCAAAGCTATATTTGTTTTGTAACTGGCTTCATCTACCGTGTCCATCATTATTAGGAGAGATCCAATCTGGATTTGTTGCATAATGACATCACTGCTGGTGAACAAGAGTGTTAGCAAAGAGAAAATATGGTAGCAAGAAACTATTGAAAAGCAACTTAGTCACAAGCACTTTTACCACTGATGAGCACATTTATGAAAGTTAGCCCATGTCTGTTTTTTTCTATCTTACTTCATCACTTCCTCAGTAAGCCCATATGACTTTTCACAGTAGACTATACAGCATGTTCAGTCCTCTAATATAATATTTCAAAATGGCTTTATTCTGAATGCTAATAAAATGTTGACCAATTCTTATCCTTTTTTCCCCTGTATATGTAAGACATTCCTATAGTGGCATTTAACATGTCAGAAGCAAAAAGACGAATATCTCTTGACTTTATTGATTTAATGTAGCTTAAGCCATTGTCCACTTTAATCACTTAAATGCTCATACTTCACTTTTATGTGTCAGGATATCTAAGCTTGTATATTAGAGTTATCATGATGGAGTTATTTTACTAGCTGATGAATTATACTTCCCATATTCCATGTGCAGCTTGCTATTTATATACTGTATATATTTATATCTATATCTATAATGGATGTTGTATTTGCCATGATTTCTGAGAAGTTATTGCTTTGTTTGAGTAATCCTACACTGTTGGCCACCCTTTATCTGTCCAACACAGCATAACCAGATCAATACTTGCTCAATGCCCCTTGTTCTTCCTCATGCTTTATTTGTGTTGTCCACCTTTACACTATAACTTTTTCTATGTCACTTGACAATATTCAGTAACAAATAATTTTTTATTATTTGCATTAAAGCAAAGGATCTTGTAATCCTCCAGATTAAGCACTCCAAATTATGCTTATTTTCTGGTTATATTTCTAAAACTTTACTTTCAAACGGCCTTTTTCCCAGGTATTGCTGAATTATTATTTTTTGTGCCTGCTGTTAAAACAATTATGTATGTTTTAATTACTACTTTCCTATCTGTAACCAGTTTCAGCAATAGTCTCAGTCAATCAATATTCAATGCTACTTTGTAGAGACTCTTCCTTTCCAATTGCGATAATCATAATGCCTCTCTATTTTACCACAATAGCTCTCTGACAGTTTAGGATTACTGCCAGGCAGAGAAATGCTTCTATTTAGTTTTTCTTCTTCAACTTTAAGAAAGAGGTCTACAATTTCCTTCTAAAGAAAAGAGCATTTGGAAAAAAAATCTCAAAGATGAAATATGGTGTTCATGTCCTTTTTGTTTCTATCGTGGCCAAGGGGTTTCCACGAGTGTGCTCCCTTTCACTGTACAATCCTTCTCCCAGCAGTCTGGAGCTTCCTTGACTTTTCATATTTTGGTTAAATCTAAAAGGGATTTATCCTACTGGGCTGTTTTCAATACAAGTAGTCTTTGATTTATGATCTTTGGTTTAGCAACCATTTATAGTTACAACAGCACTGAAAAAAGTAACTTATAACTGGTCCTCATACTTGAAACCATCATAGCATCCCTGCAGTCTCATGATTGAGATCTGGACACTTGGTGACTGGCTTCTACTTATGACAGTTGTAATGTCCTTCCTTGTTTCCTTCTTTCCTTCCTTCTTTTCTTCCTTCCTTCCTTCCATTTGTATTTGTTGATGAATATCACTATCCTCCATGGGCTCTGGTCATCAACAATGGCCTCACTGATATTAATTTCCAATCTCATTCAGGGTCTGCTTTCTATCTCTTCCTCCCCCTCAGCAATTCAAAGCTAGCAAGGCTTTTAGCTCCATCCCTCACTTCAACTCCAAATTCCATTAAAGTTTGCTCAGTATTTACCTCACAAACTATGGCTCAACCATATCCTACCTGCAAATCATAATAGCAATAGATCTGCCATCTGCATTGTGCTGCATTTTACCAAGTAGAGAATATTGAAATTTGAGCTTTCAGATTATGCTGTATCATTTTAACAAGATGCTTTTATCAAGAAAAGTTATGAAGACTGTCCTTGGGAAATGGAAGACAAATTCTCATTGATTGAGAAACAAAATGATCAAGAAAAAATGGTCCAGGGCTTCCTTTTGCTATTTCAGTTTACAACAAGAATATTTCTTTCTCCTCTCCACCATCTGCTTTTCCTTGCAAGTTCCCTGTACAGCCTTGCCAGAAGAACATCTTAATTATATACCCTTCCTCTTCATAGACTGTGCTAAATATAATGAGAATATTCACTTGCAAAAGGTCATAATTAACGTATATCAGAAGCTTGTGATAGAAAATGGCATTTTGCACAAAAATAATAGGGTGTATGAATTTTTTTTTTCAATAATGTGTGATATTCTTTAAACATAGCTTTACTCTGTACCTATAACACTCAATGCCCTTCATTGTCTAAAAAAAGCTTGCTTGATAGTGAATGTCTAAAATAAGAATTTCTGTCCAGTATGAGAATATTATTGTGCCATATTTTAATATGCTTTGTGAAGTTGGGATTCCCTTTTGGGAAGGAGGGGAGAAAAGCCAATTAATACTGCTAAAGAGGTACAGTGGAATAAGGATAAAATTCATTGACCAAAATCTCTGTACTATAAATTAAAGTGGGAAAGAGTGTAACCATGACAGTAAGCTCATTTTCACAACTCTCCCCAAACCTTGACTGGTGATTCTGAAACACACAATCCAATCTATCTAGAAAGCACTGGGATGAGAGATTTAATATAATCTTTATGCAAACAAGGAGTTATAAAGTAAGGAAAGATTGCATCCATTTTCTTGCTAAACCTATTTTGTTTGACACTGTGTTCATTGGATTTGTTCTGGAATAGTTCAGGTGCTTTTGTCTCATTCCCTAGAACTTTCTGTTCCTTATATTTTGGACAAGGTTTGATTCCAGCTAAGAGAGCAGCATAACCTCAGCTCCTTCTGGCAACACAAAACTAATCATTTTAGAATCTTCTCATGTACTTTGACTTGGTGCCATGATGGCAGCCTAGGGGAAACAGTAGCAACAAAATGATGTTGTTGGAGAACAGTGAAAGAAAGATAAAGTCTCTTTTGAATCAAGTTCAAATCCTAGTTGTTACATGGATAAGGGCAACAATACAGAACTGTAGTTTGCCACTTCTGAGATTTTTTTTTCTCAGTCTAGCTTAGAGACCTGAAATTTCCTGGTAGTCTTCCATTCAATTGCAAACCAGAATAATAAGCAATAAACAAAATTATTATGCCATATATTATGTCATTTTGTATATGAGAACAATGTTTCCATTTATAATGGATTTCCTATATCCATTGAAGCCTTCACTTTCTGGGATTCTCTGATTCAACAATTTCATAATCTGTCAGAATTTTAACTAAAGTATAGTCATTAATTATTCTTAGTATAAGTACTACTATTACTGATAATGTCCTACCAGTATCCTACCAGTTAAACTGGCCCCCTGCTCTGACACTCTTTCATAAGGTCCTGAAGACTTGGAAACCCAGAGTGGGATGGAGCCCACCAAATGGCTCACCTGACTGTGTGTAGTTGCTGGGAGAGGATATTGGTTTTTTTATTTTCTATTTTTTAAACCATTTTTACTGTTTGTAAGCCACCTAAAGTCTCTGTGTGTGAACAGGGAGCCATATAAATTCCCCAAATAAATAAATAAAACAGTCAGAGAAGAAATATTATGCATATGATCACAAAAAGTTTTATAATTTACAAAATCTTTTGTTTGAGCCGTAATGGCACAGTGGTTACAGTACAGTTCCACAGGCTACTTGTGCTGCCTGTGAGCTGCCTGCAATTTGGCAGTTCAAATCTCACCAAGCTCAAGGTTGACTCAGCCTTCCATCCTTCTGAGGTGAGTAAAATGAGGACCCAAATTGGTGGGGCCAATATGCTGACTCTGCAAACTGCTTAGAAAGAACTCTAAAGCACTGTAAAATGGCATATAAATCTAAGTGCTATTGCTATTGTAATTGTTATAATTATTTCTCAAATTCAGATTTCATTCTTGATCTCTTGATCTCTCACTCTTGATCTATCCTATTTCACAATATCCTGGAATTGTATAAATTGCCAGTTCTAAATTATGCCTCTAACTTCTGTTACTGTGCTACTACAAAAGCTTGAGAACCTCCAATTTTTAAAAGATAAACTGAAGAATATGTTTGGGGAATACCATCTCCCACTAACATCTGACTTTGTTAGGATTACAAATTAAACTTCCTAAGGAACCCATTATCTCCTCTCTGTATATTACTTTTATTTTTTTCAGTAGGATACAGTTTTGCTTAGACATTCATATAAACAGAATAGAAAGCCACAATCAGTTCTATGAGGAGGAAAAATTTCATGATCTCATACTGCAGTTGTCAAATGCAGCAGCATTTATTAGTTCTAGTGCTTATGCAGTATAAAATGTATGTTGTTGTTTAGTCTGAAGTATAGTTCTTTGCTTCTGGTTGCAGTTTATGGGAGAAGGGAACATCATGACATCTTCTATATTTGAATTAATATTTTGACAACTTGAGTTCTAAAGTTGCTATTTCCACCCTCACTCCCATTATCACTAGATATACGAAGTATATTTACGACTAACGTAAACTGAACAAATATCTTTCTTCTATTTTTGTTGAATATGTGACCTCCCACAGAAGGGTTTTTGGGGAGCGGGAAGAGGAGGGTCTGAGGGTTCATTGTTTTTCTTGTGGACACACAACAGGGTAAAAGATAATTGTACAAAATAACTTACTGTAATACATACCTTTCCTAACAATAGCCTGCTGTCCTGAATTAACTACCCCCTCTAGGTTTTGCAAATTGATGTGATGATGATGATATCCATTAAATAGATCTTTTGATAGTTATCCTTAAAACAAATAAAGGTCTTGAAGTTTGTAAAAGTGGCACACAACCTTTGCTTCCCTTCAAAAATTCTTGCACTTGCTGGTGCCATCTCAGCATAGTTGCTCCTCTTCTGGTTGTTACTGAACTCCAGGCCAAGTTCAAAGCCAAGGTGCAGGCAGGAATCATACTACAGTGGCCTGCTTACCAAGGCTGTGGTTCTGGCAGTTGACCAGTAGCTCCCTTGCTTGACTGTAAAAAAAATGTAAATTTTCAGATGTTGCTTTCCATTTTCTCATCTGCTTGTTGTTTTCTTATGTTTTCCTCCTACTCATCCACACTAGGCTAAGAGGCTGGGTGGAATGAGGTTGCCTCTAGATGTTGGCTCATTCCTAAGAACTCCAAGTTGTAATTCAAGTAGACAATACCTGGAAATGTCAGGTTGTATGCTTATGAGTAAAATGGGGTGGAATGAATGATTCCATCTTCTTTCAAATTTCTGGAGCTGTAAACTTTTACTATTGTTTGGAAGAAGTTATAACCTGAGCCGATCCTTGGAGAAGTGGGTATGGAAGCATTTCTGCCTGGCTGCAGCTGCTTTTTCCAAATCCAGATAGCAGCCTCAGCTTAGTTCCTTCACAAGTCATTCAGAATGAATGGAGATATTTTTAAAGACAATAAACATCCATTCTATCTCTACTATGGTGCATGTACAGCAATCTGAATGGAAATTTTAAAAATGTATTGGAATGGGTGAAAATATATAAATCCACCAGCATTAATGTAATTAAATGACTTGGGATAAAACTGATGGAATTGAATGTATTTTTATACATACAGGAATGATAGCATAGACAGCTGAAGAGTCGAATTAAAATGAAGGCTATAAATATTAATGTTCAAGAAATATAATGATGAAATAGAAATAATAAATTCCTTGAGAATAGTGATAAATGGTAAATTGGAAGGTGTTGATGGTGTAACTAGAAACATTGAAAACATTGAAATATGGATGAAGTTTGCTTATGTAGTGCTTTTAAAGCAGTTTTTAAAACACACATGTGAAGCTCATGTTAATAGCCTGATTATTAGAAGCATTCTTGCTGTCAGAGGAAGTATACTGCTGACTCCTATTAAAAGATAACTAAAGCAAAGGTAATCTATATATCCATATTACTGTTTATTATTATATAGAGTTATTTAGCCATGTAATTTTTTTATCATAAATATTATATAAGTTTAGAATAACATTTTATTACAGCTTATTAACCCTATGTCAACAAATAGTCATTTTCATAAATTGAATTAACAGTAATATATATGTGTGCTGTCAAGTCAGTCTTGACTTGTGGAAACTGTCTGAACTACTCCCTGAAATTTTCTTGGCACCTTTTTCCAAATTGGTTTGCCATTGCCTAGAGCTGAGAGAGACTGAACCAATGTGATCCATGAAGCTTCATGCCTAAGGCAGGATTAGAAACTTTAGTGTACAACTGACTTCCAGTTTGCGCTTCTTTGGCGACGGACCAAAATCACGATTGTGCACAGTTTTGATCTGTGCTCTCCACTGGAGCGCCCTGAGCTGCCTGGATTTGGGGCTGAAGCCACCTCATAGAGGTGATGAAGAAGGGGGAGCTGTCAGTAGGGTTAAGGAAAGCCGCATCTCTCCTCCTCAGCTGGACATTACTCCCTTTCCCAAAGGCGGTTGCAGCAGCGGTCAGAAATGACCTCCTCAAAGAAGAACCCGACTGGACACGATTGTGCAGGAGGAAGTTTCAAGGAGAAAGTTTGACTGACCGGGTTGAATGGAGAACATCTATTTAAGGTACCTGGAACCTGAATTTTGAAGACTAATACTATTCCTAAAAAAGATTTTAAGCAGCGAAAGAGAAAGGGAAAGGAAATGGAATTGGCTTTTTTTCCTATCACATTGACAGTTTTAATTGACTTGGAACATTAAGAAGAAGAGATTCGAATAAGAAATTGATACTAATCCACTTTGACATTAATAGGCTATTTTTAGCTGAAAATAAAGTGTCAAAGGGATAAAGATTCTTGGATAATTTAAAATTTTTCTTTAAAAAAAGAAAGAAAGCAGCAGAGGGGAAAAGGAAAAAAGAGGGTGGAATCTGGAAAATGGAGGAGACCACCTACAACTTAAAGAAAAATCGATAGTGGAATTTTAACAAGGCTTGCAAAAGATACATTGTAGCTGAAACTTTGTTACAAGACAATAAAGCCCCTGGAAAGAGAAAGTGAGAAAAGAAGCAAGAAACAGTTTTGGATTATTGGATGATTCCTGGAACTTTGGATGGAGGATACTAATGAAACAAAATAAAATCAATTGGGGGTTGTTTAAATTTTTTTAAAATGGCATCATTCCTTGAAGAGTTAAAATGAGACTTAAAGAACAAAAAGAAGAAACACAAGAAGGAAGAGGATTTTTTGACTTCATATTTCAATTTTTAGAAATTGAGACCTTGAACTATGAAAAACAATAAGAAACGCTGGCAGAACAAGAAGGGCGGGACCACAAAGAAGCCATCTTTAATGACCAAGCAATTTTAAGTGGGGTAAAAAAGGGAAAGGGGGAAAAGGGAGTTAAAAACTTAAGCAATGAAGCAACTACCAAAACAAAAGAGTAATTTGAGAAGTAATCATAATATCAGGAAGAAGCAGAAGGGAGGATCACAGAAGGGAGAATCAGATAGAAAAGGGAATAAAAAGGGGAGGGAGAAGAAGAGAGGGAAGAGGGAAAGGAATAGAAGCTACAAAGGACAGAAACAAGATATAGATGTACAGGAAAAGCGTACAAGAATTAAAGGTATAAACCTATTTAAAAGACACAGAGACAATGGTTAAAATTTAACTTAAGGAGAAGATTCTGCAAGGGTGCATGGGATAGCATTGTTATATTAGAAACAGAAAAAGGTTAGAAAATAGGTTAGATGATTAAAGTGATAGAAAAAAATTCTATTGATGTATAGTGGAATATTAGTTTGTAAAGAGAATAAGGCTCTCAATGATTTAAAAAGAAAGTTTTAAAAAAACTGAAAAGAAACGTGGAAGATTTGTATCAGTTGACAAGATGAACTTGAATAAGAATAATAACTTTATTGACTACTGTTAATAACTATTGTCTGATTTTTTATTTAAAGACAGTAATAAGTAAAATATGAATATGATTAAAGTGAAAGACAACTGATATTACTAGGTAATGTTTGTTAAAAGAAATAGAAATGTAAAAGTCTGTTATTAATATTAATGGCAGAGCTGTACTTGAATAGAATAATTATTCCATTTATTATTGTTTTATATATATATATATTTTCTGAGGTTCTCGCAGGTATTAGTATGTGGATCTTTGGTTATTCAGGTTTTCTCCCACGTAAGATTGGAAGTATCTAGGCAACGTTTCGATGAAGTCTCATTCATCATCTTCAGGCTTGTGTCTTCAGCTCTGTGCTTCTCAGAGAAGCACAGAGAAGCATATATTTTAAGGGACTGTACCAAGCAGAATGCGATTGAAAATAGGTATGTGTTATAAAATAGAGGTTAGAAAATGAATGTTATAACTGTAAAGGTGTAACTTAAATTTTTAAACAAGATTTGAAAAAAGATACAAAGGTATTACACTTCAATCTAGTAATTACAGGGGAAAATTTGTTTTATGAGAAAAGATAATATGAAATTGTAAACAGGACAGACAAAAGTATAAAAACATTGATTAGAAAGATTTTAAAAATTAGAAAAAGATAAAGAAAGAATTAAGAAAGGAGTGAGATAATTTAAAATAAGGCTATAGGAAGTAAAGAAAGGGAAAAGCTATTGAAAAAAATGCAAAAATAGTTATAAGATATGGATTAGAATGTATAAGATAAGTATGTATTGAGCTTATGTCTGTATGGAGAAGTGATAACCCGGGGCCACTCTGTTCTCAAAAAAAGATATTTTATTTGTATTTGTATGTTTTGTGAAAACTTAAATAAAACTTTTATTAAAAAAGAAAAGAAACTTTAGTGTACAACTTACAGAAGCTGACACATTCCATATGGGTTGCAATCCGTATTTCACAATTCCCAAATATTATGAACTCTGGGATTAAATGCAACACATCTGAAAAGCATCAGATTGGACAGCGTTTATAATCTGCCACTGCTTAGTACCACTGTTACTTATTCAAGATCACAGCAAATGCATTTCACTGCTTCTCCTATTTTTAAATATGTTAAAAAGAAGCAGTTGCGGATATATCTCAACTAAGTCTGCAGCAAAAGACTATACAATGAGAAAACTATGTTAAATAAGAAATTATCCACACTATCTGTTTTAGTTACCAGATTTGTACAAGCACATAACATTTGGAAATAATATGTGGCAATCTTTGGAATAGTCCTCCCTTAGAACTAATAATTATTAATTAAATGTGACTGTTGCTTTTCCAATTTGATTTTCAGCACCATTTCTAGAACTAATTGTAAATATGGCCAAAATATGGATATTTACATGCTACAAGATGTTGCATGCAGCAAACATGATTTACTTGCCAAGAATAGACACAAATTATTCCAAACTGGGAAATCTTTCAGTGCTAGTTATCTACAGGTGAAACTCGAAAAATTAGAATATCGTGCAAAAGTTCATTTATTTCAGTAATGCAACTTAAAAGGTGAAACTAATATATGAGATAGACTCATTACATGCGAAGCAAGATAGTTCAAACCATGATTTGTCATAATTGTGATGATTATGGTTTACAGCTCATGAAAACTCCAAATCCACAATCTCAGAAAATTATAATATTACATGCAATCAATAAAACAAGGGTTGTACATTGAACAATATCGGACCTCTGAAAAGTATAAGCATGCATATGTACTCAGTACTTGGTTTGGGCCCCTTTTGCAGCAATTACTGTCTTGATGCGGCGTAGCATGGAAGCTATCAGCCTGTGGCACTGCTGAGGTGTTATGGAAGACCAGGATGCCTTAATAGCAGCCTTCAGCTCTTCTGCATTGTTCGGTCTCATGTCTCTCATCTTTCTCTTGGCAATGCCCCATAGATTCTCTATGGGGTTCAGGTCAGGCAAGTTTGCTGGCCAATCAAGCACAGTAATCCCATAGTCATTGAACCAGGTTTTGGTGCTTTTGGCAGTGTGGGCAGGTGCCAAGTCCTGCTGGAAAATGAAGTCGGCATCCCCATAAAGCTCATCTGTGGAAGGAAGCATGAAGTTCTCCAAAATCTCCTGGTAGACGGCTGCATTGACCCTGGACTTAATGAAGCACAGTGGACCAACACCAGCAGATGACATGGCTCCACAAATCAACACAGACTGTGGAAACTTCACATTGGACTTCAAGCATCTTGCAGTATGTGCCTCTCCATTCTTCCTCCAGACTCTGGGTCCTTGGTTTCCAAATGAGATGCAAAAGTTGCTCTCATCAGAAAAGAGGACTTTGGACCACTGAGCAACCGACCAGTTCTGTTTTTCTTTAGCCCAGGTAAGACGCTTCTGATGTTGTTTGTTGTTCAGGAGCGGCTTGACAAGAGGAATATGACATTTGAAGCCCATGTCCAGGATCCGTCTGTGTGTGGTGACTCTTGATGCACTGACTCCAGCCTAAGTCCACCCCTTATGAAAGTCCCCAACACTTTTGAATGGTCTTTTCCTGACAATCCTCTTCAGGCTGCGGTCATTCCTGCTGCTTGTACACCTTTTTCTTCTACACTCTTCCCTTCCACATAACTTTCTATTAATGTGCTTTGATACAGGACTTTGGGAACATCCAAATTCTTTTGCAATGACCTTTTGAGGCTTTCCCTCCTTATGGAGGGTGTGCATGATGGTTTTCTGCACAACTGTAAGGTCATCAGTCTTTCCCATGATTGTGATTCCTACTGAATTGACTGAGAGACCATTTAAAGGCTCAGGAACCCTTTGCAGGTGTTATGCCTTAATTAGCTGATTAGCGTGGAACACTTTGAGCCTAGAATATTGAACCTTTTCACAATATTCTAATTTTCTGAGATTGGGGATTTGGGGTTTTCATGAGCTGTAAGCCATAATCATCTCAATTATGACACATCACGGCTTGAACTATCTTGCTTTGCATGTCTATCTCATATATTAGGTTCATCTTTTAAGTTTCATTACTGAAATAAATGAACTTTTGCACATACTCTAATTTTTCGAGTTTCACCTGTAGTCTAACAGTCTACAGATGTAAGCATGTATTTCTTTCCCATTAAAATCAATTGCCTTGTGTTTTTATATCTTGTAAGCTTGCCTGATTTCGTGTGTTATTTGGTTTTTGTTTTATAGTTTTTAAGGATCTATTCTATTCCATGGCTCTGGCAGCACATCTCAGGGATTATAAAATACTGCAATCTTTCTTTTTTCTTTTTAGCCATGTGGGAATGAAGGCAGAAGATTGTGGAGAAAACAAGAAGGATAGGAGCAAATTTATTTTCTTTTTATTTCCATGCTATTCACTAACCCTCTTTTATTATTATGGTTCATCACACAATCAGATGTTTAGAATGGTTTTGGCATTTTTATCCACCCATTGAGTCTTTCTCAAAGCCCTGAGATAGGCAGTTGTTATTTGATGGTATTAAAGATATCATCACAAGTTGTAAGTTGTTCCAAGTAAAGCTGCTTTTTGCAATTGAGTGGTTGTGATTTTGTCACTGTTGATAGTATTCAAATGTGCTGCAAATGTTTTAGGATTGTACTCAAAGTTCACTGCAATATTTGTAGTATCTTTGCTTTCTTTTGCCACAGTCATTCTTTCTATTTGCAGGTTTTTGTATTTTGTTATTTTCTCCAGTTCTTTCTTTTCTATTCTGCTGTCTCCATGTCCACTATGCAGAACTTTTGTCTTTGTTATCAACAGTTGTTAACTTGGGTTTTATATGGCAGGTAACTTGCATAGTTGGAATTTAAAATTCCAGAGCACTTTAACAACTTGTTTCTTCAATGTTCTTATTCTTAGCCATTGCCAAGTTGTTTTCATTTCTGTTTGGCCTGCTATTTTTTATGTACTGGCTTTTGCCTTGTCATGTATCTTCTCTAGTTTTCATTTGGCCTTTCTTGTAGGCCAGTTTGGTCTCTCCAGTAAGCTTTTCTGGTATGTTTCAGAGCATCTTCTTCACTGTCCTTCAGATATTCTTCCAATATCCTTTTCTTCTTAAACTGTCTGGTATATTTGGAACATTCCTTGCCCATCTGTTTTCCATGGTAAGTATGGAATGTCTGTCAATATTGCTGCATGGAAGAAGAGCATGATTCATTGTCATTATTTTTCTGTTTTTTCCATCCAGGGTTTTTAACTCTTCTTGAGTCTAGTCTTTCTCTATTCCAGCTTTGAATTTAATGACTGTGATTGTGTAAGTATTAAATGTCTTGGTGGTATTTCTTCCACCAAGTTTCGACTTGAAGATTTTCTTCATTCTCATGATGTGTTCACTTCTATCCTTCTTGCTGACTTCAGTGTGTTTGATGCTGTCAGCTTGAAGAATACCCAAATATTTGTACTGATCTTTTTCATCCAGGCCCTTGGTATTATTTCTATAGGGCATCTTGATTCCTTCAGTTTTCACTATTTTTTTTCCTGTTGATAGTTAGGGTGATACATTTGTAGCATCCAAACTCCATTGCAATATCTTGGCTATCTATATACAGGGACAGTATTGAGCAGCAATTCTATTTCAGATAGTGTTTTTCCATACAGCTTCAGATCATCCATCTAAAGGAGGCAGAATAGCCTGGCAGATATTTTTGATGTTTGATAGTCATGGCCTGACTTGTTCAGTATTGTTGACAAAGGAATCATTAGAATAACAAACAGTAGTGGTGATAATGAATATCCTTAAATGATTTCTTTCTTAATATTAACCTCTTCTAGTATATTACCATTGACCAAATACTGTGTCTTCCATTGTACCCTTTCCACAAAGCTTCTGATATTTTTACTCACTCTTGTTATTTCTAGGTATACCCAATCATGTGGCATCAAGTTAAATGCCTTCTTGTAATAAGGCATTTAATTCCAAGTTAGTCTTCCCACTAATAGTTCAAGTTCATCTTCCCACTGATATTTTTCCAAAACCATTTTGTCAATTAGGAGTTGATCTTTTGTTCTTCTGCTGTTTGGGCAGTTTCCTTTCTGCTTTGATGAAAGACGTTTTTCATCTACTCAATCAGTTAGCAATTTGAAAGTTGTTGGTAAACAGATAATTGTCCTATAGTTATGTCTTTTGAGGGATCTTACATTTCATGTAGGTTTTGCCAAATGTTAACCAATTTCATCTTCGTACAATACTGCTTGGTGATGTGTAGATATAGGCCATACAGATATTGTCATCCAAACTCACACAATTCATTTTTTCCTGGTGCTCACTAATTCTTGATTTTGCCCTTATTATTACTATTTTAATTTGAGTTTCTCTATCTCTGAATGTTATGAGAGCAAAATGCACAAATCTGTCATTTTCCTCTTATATTTAAATAAGCTGGAAAATGTAAATCCAAGGCCTTTCAATGCAGCCAGTCCAGAAAGTTGAATATAAATTCATCTAATTTTGCAATTTTTGAATTAACAAACAAACTATATCAATGTTCATTTGCTAATTTATGACAGCCGAACTTCAATTTATGCTTTGCTTTTAGATATTTTTTTAAAAAATTGTTGAAATGCATATATTCATGAAAATATTCATGAAACTGTGCATATAGTAGGGAAATTTGTTTGCAAAACCATTTGCATTAGATAATATTCCACAAAAAAAGTACATGTTTAGATGTTCAAATAGGCATACAAACACCTTACTGCATTTTTTAAAATCTGAAATTAATATGGCAATGTGGCAAACTGAATTTAGATGTATAAAATTGGAAATGGTGAGAAATGAAAATTGATTTACAAAATAAGAAGAAAAAGCAATCAAAACTAATATATTTATATAAATGGGAAATTGGCAGATTTTCTGATTCAAAGTTTTATCAACCAAATATGAAACCAAATATGTTTTTGATAATATACAGACTTGCATTTGGGATTAAGTACATTTTTTACAATCCCTTTGAAAGGAATTCTACATATGGAACATATAGTCTGGACAATATTTAGGGCAAGTTTGACCAAAAACCATGTTTGTTTGTTTTTTTCAGCAAAACAACACAGTCAGCAACTGAAATCAATACTGATGGACAAGAGAAATCCTGCCATATTTACAGAAAATATAAGATTCAAAACTACTTCCAAACTACTTTTTTAAATAAAGTGCAAAAAAATTCAAGAATGTATAAACAGTCTCAGACAATATTAATTCTTTTGGACAAAAAATACATAACTGATATTTTTCTTAAATATGATGTTGTATTGTAAATATTATAAAATATATAATTTTAGACATAAAATACAAAAATGTTTACAGAAAACAAGAGTTATGTAGGAATCAACATAATTCAGATTTTAACATTTTCCTAAAAAGCAGCAGGGAAGTCAGCATGTCTTCGTATTATTCTGACTTTATATCCACAGTGAAATAAAGGTGAAGGTGCTACAGTTATAATATTATAGTGGAACTTGTATCGTTTACAGATCAATAACATTTAAAGGTGGATGGCTGTTAAGATGACTTTGGGCTCTTCACCATTCAGAAGGAAGCAAAACGGTTGTTTTTAGTTGCTGAAATGTTTTTGTCAGAAAAAATAATCTGATTATCAAGTCAGATATTCTTTTTCAACTTCAAGGAATGTTCTTTTTAAAAATATTTGATTAGAATGCATTTTCTGTATTTGGTTACATATTGTGAATCACTTTTACATTATTTCTTTAATTCTCAATTGTTAATCATTCTAAAAGAAATTTTCCCCTCAAGAGTGAGTGAAAAATAGATATCTCATAAGCAGGATAGAATAAAATGTTCAGAACTTCTCCTAAAAAAATATCAGTTAATCTATTTTAATTGGCAGGCTGATGTCCATTCATTTTGTGTGTTTTAAAGTGTTTTCCTTCTTAAATAATTGAAGTGTGTCATGTGTCACACATTCTGAAAGTGAATTATTGGCTTTAAAATTCTTGCACCTGCTAACAAGGCCTCTGGAGGCTTTTTCTTAAAGAGAACAATATTCAGTGTTGAAAATCAAACCAAAGAAAGTCTGAAAACTCTTGGAAAACTGAAGTTTCACAATTTGACTAAAAATGTATGCACAAATTATGCAATGAAAAAGGGAATAAAATTGACATTAAAAGTCTATTTCATTTGCATAGAATATTAAATGTAAATCAACAGTTTCTCCTGGTAGTTGTTTTTTACCAATGATGGTATTAAATACTGTAATGCCAAGTAATATAATGAAAATAAGTTTCTATACCAGTCCAAAATCTGTGATTAGAATTTATGCAAAAGAATTGAAGTTCTCAGTGTAGCAATAATTGTTGTTATATACATGAAACATTTGTAGCTTCTTGAAATATTCAACTGAAGTCTTACAAACTTCAATTGTTAACAAAGTCAACAGTTACAGCAATTGTGAAGCTTAAGTACTTCAGGTATCAGTTATTTCATCATATTTAAAAACAGACATTTAACACATAATAATTATTAATAATTATTCTGTAGGATGCTTCTGCAGATTTAAGTTTGTGGTAGGATTTCAAATTTCTGCTAAGACATAAGGAGCTAGCTCAAAATACAAAAGAATTTCATTTAGGTAAGCAAACATATATATTGGTAAATATATTTTTCTTTAAAACTTTAAATACAGTTAAGTCCTATATTTCACGTAAAGACAACAATTAGATCAGGGAGAACTAAAAAATTCTATAGTTGACTGATTTTCACTGCTGCTGATTTCCTGTCATATTTATTTATTTAATCACATTTACAAGGCTGCCCAATTCCATAACGACTCTGGATGGTGTACAATATTTAAAATAGTTCAGAACAATATAACAATGAGAAAATAAGAATAAAAGCCTAGAGAGAGAAATAAAATATAGAACCTGGATTTAAAAAAAACATCCAGACGAAAGAGCCCCCCAATACTCTATAGCCTAAGAACTGGGGGAAAGTGAGATTTTTAAGTCTTGTTTACATATGGTTAAGGTCGATGCTGCACAAATCCAAAATGGCACCTGGAAGAGCATTTGCCAGCTGAGGCAGCTGTATTATATGGAACTGATCTGGCCAAAGTAGTCCGTAATTGATTTTTAATGGAGGGTAGGAAGCATTTTGATGGCTAGGGGATACACAAAAGAGGCATTCTGATTATTAGTTTAAGCAGCTGATGGAGTTGCTATTTTATAAGCTGTGGCAAGTAATTCATTGGACCATAGTCATGCTTACGTATTTCATACTTATTAATTATCTAGATATTCAGACCAATGTTACTGAGCCAGAAGTCTCTAGCAATAAGATTGTGTTTCTGGGTAAACCATCCTCACTACTAATCAGCAGATGGTCAGACAGCCAAGTACATTTTAACCTTGAAACAAATTTAGTTGTCAGGCTTGTTAAATAATATTATAGACAGAGACCACATTCCCACCTTTAAAAAAGAAAGAAATAGAGAACCTAGAAGCAAATTCCATATATACTGTGCCCCTCACCAAATCTCCTCAGCCTTTTCCCCCCTGTGGAAATCACAGATGAAGCTTTCAAGGTTGCAAGAAGAGTAATTGAGAGCTACAGGCTCCAACTCCTATAGAAAAGTTCGAAAGGAGAACAGAAGTCTTTTCTTGTTATGTTTTCAGAGTTGAAAGTGTTTAGAAAATCAAGTCAAGCATTTCCACAGGAACACTGTTGCTCAACTGAGGCAGAAAGCAGCAAGGAATCAGTTTGTGTGCAGAGACATCTAGTTTATTCAGGAAGTCATGCATGAAGGCACCAGCACAGCATTTAATACACAGTCTGCCTTAAATAGCCACAGCAATTACTTGGTTCCATTTTCAACCATTTCATAGATCTGTGAAAATAATTGGCTTTTCACACTGTGAGGAAAAGAAAAAAGGTTGCTCCACGGGTACAAGTGGAACCAGGATACAAGTGGCAACAATTTTTGGCCCAATTGAGTCCTCTTTGCTGAAGATTCCAGGCACTTTTGTTTTGTCTCCGCTCTCTCCAGTTTTCTATTTATTTTCTTCAATTGTCCATTTTTTTCATCCCTGAAATATTTTGGCTGATTAGTTGTATGTGCTATTTTAATTCTGTATTCATGTATTTCACACATGTATATTGGATGTTTATATGATAATGTGTGTATGTGTTATATTCTGGAGTCTCTGAGCTTGTTTCTTTTCCTGCAGATATTTCATGACCAGTTAGGTAACATCACCTACATTAGCAACTGCTTTTTTTTTCTTTTTGGCTAAAAAAATTCTTGGTTTCAGAATATAAAGCAGCAAAGTAATTGTTCAATGGTGTGGCCAGTATATGTAGCAAATGACTTCCAAAGTGTTTAGTTCTAGAAAGAATTTTCTTTAACTGGCTTAAAGTCCAACTGGCAACAGCCCAGGAAATGACAGTTCAAGCGTACATTATGAATATGTCCTTAATAGACATGCAAATTATTTCAGTGTCCTTTTGATGTACATTTTCCATATGTAGGCATTTCCAATGCTATAAATTTCCCTGATCTATTGTCATTAAACATTTAACTACTCCAATATTCATAATCAGAGTTCTAATTCAAAGCACAAATAACCAGACTCAGATAATCATACTGGAAGACATTATGTGAAAACCATTATGTGAAAACTCTAGAGAGGTTTCTAATGCTAGGGAAGTTGTAAAGAACAAGGACAACCAGCAACAAGATGGCTGAACTTAGGTACAGTGGTTGATGGGTGTATCTGAAGGTCTGGGTTAGCATGAGAACATCACAGAGAAAATCTTGGTGATCTTTTAAGACTTCAAAATGAATTGATGGCATCTAATAAATCAGTCAATTGACATATACAATAAAAATAAAAATATACAATTAAAATATGCTTCCTTTTGAAACACATCATGCATAAAGACAATTTTTCATAGCAAATTTTTAACTAGAAAAAGTTGTAAGCTTGCTGACTTCAGTCAGTGCCACTTTCTGTGCTACAGCAGGCTTTATCTTTTTATCTAACAGACTACTTTCAGAGAATGTTTAGCATATTTATTTTACATCCCTAGCAAAATTTATTATGACCAAATGCTTTAGCTTCTAAGAAAGACAAATATTAAAAATAAAAAATGCATTTAATATAAATACATGAAAATTTATTTTTAAATCAAAATCCTGTGAGTATCCTGCAATTCCAACTTGAGTTCCTGCAGGTAAATATTTTTTTCTCCTTCCTATATAAATAAACCATATGTTTTGCAAAAGATTTAAAATTATATAATTGGAAAGCAATTTTGCACTTATGAAACCTAGTAATGTGTCAGCTAAATAAATCTTTACAGAGGCTCCTTATATTATACATTAAGGTAATTCTGCTTCTTGCAGGATTCAATTTTATGGGCATCAATGAGCAATTCAACTTTTTCAGTATTACTAAGGTGATACTATACCTCTGTCTACAAAAATGAAAAACACAAATAGTATTCATGAACTAGTGTTTCAAACAATTATACCCCCCTCCCCAACCTGGAAGATGTTTGGGTTTCGGTTAATACATATAGCTCATACTGGTATCATCATGATCATGAAAATTACAGTTCTCTGTTTAAGATCACAGAGGGTCAAACACATTTTTTTAATGAGGAAATAATGGAGACTGTAGAACAGTGGTTCCCAAAGTGGGTGGTACTGCCCCCTTGAGGGGCAGTGGGATGACTTAGGGGGGTGCTAAGAGGCAAGGGGGATGGCAGGGGGGCATTAAGAGGTGGCAGGGGGGTATTCGAGGTGCTGGCCCCACAGATTCACTCCATTGACTGTTTCACTGCTTTGTAGCCAGCATCTCGAATGTGGAACCTGTACATGGCGAGCCTTGCCAAGCCTGGAGGGGAGAGGGGAGGTGGCTAAAAGGGGGCACCTTAACTTGCAGACTTCCCTCTCTGGTGGAAGCGGTGGAGGCATGCCAGAAGGCCCCAAAGCAAAACTCTCCCAAGGCGTGCAGTGGAAGGGGTGGGTGGTCCGGTGTTAGGGCCCCCTTCCCCAGAGGAGAACAAGAGCGCGTAGCACCCACCCAGCCTCTGCCTCTCCAGCCAGCCAGGCTTGCACACAAGATGCAGGTGGGTGCAGCTGCAGCTCTCCAAGGTGCGTGGCTTGGTTTGGTTCAGCTCTATGTGGCCAGCCTGGACCTAAAACCCAGCCTCCCTCTGCAGCCCAGTTCTTCCAACTGAGCCCTAGACTTGCTTGCTTGCTTACTTTCCAAGCGATTGTTCCCTCCACCTCCACTGGTCTGGGCTGTTTCTGCACCTTCCTCCCCCTGGGCACAGCATAAAAAGGGGTGGAGTGCTTCCCTGAAGTTGGGAGTCTCTGAGCATGTGCAGAGCACCCCCCCCTGCTTGGTCTAATGGAAGTGAACCTTGGGTCAAAGCAAAGAGGGTCAAGTCGACCACATCACTGCCACTGCTATCTGTCCGTCTGTCTATCTATCCATCCATCCATCCAAAAGGTCTGTCTGTCTGTCTGTCTGTCTTCCTGCCTACCTACCTACCTACCTGCCTGCCTGCCTGCCTGCCTGTCTTTCTGTCTACCTACCTACCTACCTGTTGAGCTAATTCCCCATTAGGAGAATGAGCGCATACAGGGAGACGTATTTGAGAGTAGCGTTTGAATAATACACACACAACACAAAGATTCACTGTACAGTAAATGTAGGTTTTTACTTCCAGAAACATTTAAGCAAAGTCCAAAATAAGCAGTCCAAAGTCATTCACAGGTTAATCAGTCAGTTTTCAACCAGGGATAATCCAGTAACAAAGTCCAGTGAAAAACAGTTCAGTATCAGACTTACATCAAATCCAGTAATATCAGTCAATTAGAAAGAACGGCAATACTCTCCAACAGAAGGAAACAGACTCACTCACATTCTCTTCTGAGACTAAGACTAAGACAACCCAGGTTTCTGGCTTCATCTTATGGCCGTTTGAGAAACCACACCCAAGTACAATTTGTGCATTTTCTTAAAGATACAGTATTAAAATGTCTATCCTGGTTTATATATTTCCAATCCAAATACCTGTTAGGTGACTTATACTCCTAACACTACCTACCTATCTATCTACCAATATAGATCTATCTATGTATCTATTTATCTATCTACCATCTACCTACCTATCTACTTATCTACCTACCTACTTACCTACCTACCTACCTACCTACTTACCTACCTACTTACCTATCTACCTATCTATCCATCCATCCATCCAAAAGGTCTGTTTGTCTTCCTGCCTGCCTGCCTTTCTGCCTGCCTACCTACCCATTCATACATTCATCCAAAAGGTCTTTCTGCCTGCCTGCCTGCCTGCCTACCTACCTACCAATATATCTATCTACTTACCTACCTACCTACTTATCCCTCTCTCTCTCTCTCCATCCATTTATTCATGTTCAAAGTGCCGGCCCTGCAGGTACATCGGGAAAGTAGAGAAAAGCCAGTCAGGGAGGGAGGGAGGGAGGGAGAGAGAGAGAGAGAGAGAGAGAGAGAGACCTGATGCATCAGATTGAAATGAGGCCTAGTTTAGACTGAGGCCCTTTTCCATATTGAAACATCTTTGTCAGCACACTGAAATATCTTTGGCTTCTATTAAAGGTTTTATGAATGAAACATGGTCAAGACTATCAGGAAGCACTCACATTTTGTTGAGCCTTTAAACAGGATCCATTGGACCAGATCTCCACCCTAAAATATTACTTTTCCCCAATGTATTACAGTTCCAATTCTGAAGAAGGCAAAACCAAAATGTACTGGTAAATTACAAGGAGAATACACACACACACACTCCATTCTAACCCTGCTGGAGCAGGTGATTGGACTAGAATAGATATCTCATTATCTTTCTCCTCCCTCCCTCCTTCCCTCCTTTATTTCTTTTTCTTTCTTTCCCTTCCTTCCATCCCCCCTTTTCTTTGTCCCTTTTTCTTTCTTTCCCTTTTTCTTTGCTTCCTTCTTTCTTTCTCTCTCTCTTTCTTTTTTTCTCTCTCTTTCCCTCTTTCAGGCTCACCCCATTGACTTGATGCACCGCTCTGCTCCGACTTCCTTGGGCAGCTCCCTCTGGTGCAGCGGGCTCAATGGAGTGGACCTGCGGGGCTGGCAGCTAGAATACGGCAGTGGTGGCACATTTGAAAAGTAGAGTAAAGCCAGAGGTTGGTAATTTTCGCTGCAAAGAATCACAAAAGTTTCTGGATTGTGCACAAGAAAGGACACACATGTCAATGCAATTCAGCAACATAAAGAAATACTAATAAAACAAATCAACAAGAATTGGCAAAGCATCTCTGATTAGATTCTATTCACTACTAGAATCTAATCAGAGATGTTTTGCCGATTCTAGTCCAATGACCTGCTCCAGCAGGTTTAGAAGGGAGTGTGTATGTATGTGTGTGTATGCATGGCTGTCAAAACTCCAAAAACAGGTCAAGTAGCTCTGGGGAGGCCAGTCATAAATTAGAAGACTTTCTAAACAACTGGCCATTAAGTGAGGATCCCTTGTATTTGATTTGCCAGTCACCTGGCCATGCCCACCCAGTCACATGACCACCAAATCACACCCACCCAGTCATGTGACCAGCAAGCCACACCCACCCAGTCACATGACCAGCAAGTTACACCCTCAAATTAGGCCACGCCCACTGAAATTTGAATCCCACCCCTGGGTGGGGGGCACCAAGGATGAGTTTGTAGCACCAAGGGGGCAGTGGTCTGAAAAAGTTTGAGAACCACTGCTGTAGAACATATTTATGTTTGAGGAATATTCACCTGGTTTTATAGCTCTAAAGTATGCATTTGATCATGGAAAGCTTCTCTTGTTAATATGTTGAAAATTAGGTGCAATACTATTTCCCTTATGCAACAGAAAATGTCCCTGAATCCACTAAGCATAATTCTGAGAACATTTGGGATTGCACTTCATGTGACATAATTTCATTGAGTAATAGTTTTGTTGTCTTTTAAATTCAAACCAAGAGAAAAACTGCTCATTTCTAATTTTCATGTACTAAATTCCATTGAGCCGATACTATTAGTGTCATTCTGCTAATAATGAATAAATTTGCTAGTTCCAGCTTAGAGTTGGATTTCAGATATCAAACTACTGTCAACAAAACTTGGAACATAACTTAGTTGTTGTGAATCAACTGAAAGTAAAGTGAGCAATGTCATTATACATGGAGTGCCATCTATATGGAAGTTACGGAATCCCCCTATAAAGAACCTTTATCCATCCCAACCAAACTTGTAGAAGACAGAGAAAATGATCTTGAGGGACAGGAGGAAGAGTTGCTACCAATAATAAAATATTATATATTTAGAAATAAAACTGAAGGGGACTGAATCTGGACAAGAAAGTTACATAACTGAATGTCTCAAACAAGCCTCCTCCATAGTTCACACAAAGATAAAGGAAGGCATATTCAGACTTTCAACTGTTACTACAGTTTTATAATAAAAGTTGTACTGACTTACATTGCATTGGATTCCTAGCTTGAAGACTGACCAAATCAATTACTTCATTCCCCATGTACACTTATTCTGGTTTGGCCATGATCTGCTGCTCCAGATTTTGACTAAAATCCTAAAACCACTGAGAAACAGTTCATCCATACAAGCAACATGAGCCACTGAAATGAATAGTTCAGGGTCAGAAAACATGAAAGGCAATAATATCACCCTGTAATATTGCTGAGGAACAGACAGTTCATAATCATATTGCAAATTGCATTTTATATCACTATCTTGGCAATGATATTTGTAATTTTATAGAATAGCCTTTAATATATGCTCTGAATTATTAGTTTCAATTATTAATACTTGAGGTTGGTTTGCATCATTAATTTATCATGCATTTATAATTTTAAAGATTATTTTAATAGCAAGAAATGTTAGCGAGTAATTGCCTTGATCCATTTGTACTTTTGGCTTGGCTAAGACTCAAAACTGTTAATAGAAATACACTTTCAGAAACACATTCAGATACAAAATCCATTAGAAACAAAGTAGTACAGATGCTTGCATCCACAGTATGGTGAATATTTGAAATAAATGTCACATTTAAACACAAAGAACCTAATTGTTGAATTTAACTCATATAATTGCAATTGTACAGAAAAATCTGAGCTATGGATGATATATTATGCAATATATGTGTATATAATATATAGTATATGTACACTTTATAAGCCAATAGATAAACAGATACACAAGCTATACATACTTTATTTTTCATCTACATAACTATTTTATTTGAACAGCAAATTTCTGGCACATTCTGACATTAAATTAAATCCAATTAAAGTGGTATTCTGTTGACCTATAATCAAGCTTCATTTTGGGCATAAGGAATGTTATTCTTGATGAAATTAACAATTTAAATAAATAGCATCAAGAGACTGTTCTGAAGAGACTGTTCTGAAGAGACAACAACATTTGGAAGCTATTATCAAATTAGAAAAGGAAAAATATCCACTTGATTTCAATTTCTTTTTCTTCTTTCTTTCCTACCTCCTTTCTTTCCTTTCTTTATTCTTTCTCTCTTTCCTTCTCTCAAATTTGATACCTGTGTTGTAGCCTGTCATCTTTAAATACACTTTCACAACAATTTCAGTCTTGTCTGACAAAACGTGATCCTCTTCTATAAGATCTTCTAAATTCAGTATATAATGGCAGACAGTATTAAATTATACTTCTGGGACTATTGTTCACAAATATCCTTCAGTACAATACAATGCTAAAGTATTTTGCTCCATTCTGAATTAGTAAGTCAAATTTGTGTTCTTCTCCTTTAATTGTAATGTTTAGTTCCTTGTTGCTCTTTCTAGTGTCCAACCTTCAAATTCCATCCTATCATTTTTTTAAGAATTCAAAACAATAGCATTTTCCCATGGTAAGGATTCTTATAATTAGTTTCAATATCTTATTTAAAATCCATTTGGACCCTTAGTCCAGGTTCCTAATAGCTTTAAAGTAATTAGCAAGCAAATTCCAAAAGTGATTAGAAAAGGAAACATGAGAACCCAATGTCCTTTGGAAAGATGTTGACCATGGTTTGAGTGAATATAATGTTCCCTCATCAGACACCACTGTCTTCTGTCTCCTTGTGAGGAAAAACTGTCTGCAGTTGTGGGTAATATCAAGTCCTCTTATTTTTGGAAAGGAATTACAACAGGACAGTCCACTTGCTAGCTCTTCATTCCACTGTGATCCTCCAAAAGTTGAACTATTCACAGTTCACCATTTCTTCCCAAGAAATCTCTAAGGCAGATTTCGCTCATTGACTAGAAATCTCTATGCATTTACTAGCCATGTGTAAAATTGTAATGTAAAAAGTAAAGTAAAGCAGCTATATCACTCCAATAATCAGAGGCAAAAAAAGACCTTTCTTGGATTACTAAAAGAAGAAGCTCTCCTTTGAAGGTCTGCACAGTTGAATTACATTTAACTTTTTAAATTGTTCTTTCTCTTCCACTCCCTCATAAAAGAAGCTTCAAGACACTTCAAATAAGAAATGAAGAAAGTAAGTAAAGATATTTCTTCTACTACCATTGGCCTTTTTCAAACAAGAATGAGTGAGGGCAATTCCACCTGAGGATGTTTATAATTAAATTGTTTATTTGGATCCCTTTCCATTTGTATTTATAGATTATGAAACAAAACTGATAATTTCTTGTTGTACTTATATATAGTAAGTTGAAATTCATGAATTATATGAGTTTTTTCTTTTAAGACAAAAATCACATGCAAGACATATTGGATAAAGAAATGGACTCTGGAGACAGAAAAGAGAGGGAGAGGGGGAAGGGGGTAGAGATATATATGCAAATTGCTGCCCTTCAACCCTATTTCAAGTGACATGAGCCCTCTTAAGTTGGTAGAGAGCTTTGAGAACCTCTTGCAGAGGAATGCAAAGTTATCTATCAGACAAAGTCCCTTGGATTCATTCACCGTTGAACACTGGCCTATTATTTCTGGATACTGCTTAGTCTTTCCTCTAGAATTTTCAGAACGCCCAACTCTTTTTCTTGGTAGGGTGCCATCTAATTGTTCAGGGACTTTTCTTCTTTCTAACACATTACTGTTCATTGATACAGTGCCATGACTTATCTTAGTTTTAATCATCCTCCACCTGAACCCCAGGTTCAACTAAAACAGGAATTTATCTGCTAATACAATGATGTTTTATAAACATTCATAAATCAACTGCAAATGACATGGTACACAAAGGAGTAGCTCTCCATGAAAAGATCAATCATATGGATAAAGTATAACTAGTGACACATCAAAACTACCAGTTTTGTTATAACAACTTTCTCAATAGCTGCAAGAAAATCTCTCCTGATACTCCAGGATTTCAGAATATAATTGAAAATATGGCTATTTACCCAAGTATTTGTAGGATAATAACTACTGCAACAGTAAAACACCTTTATATTTCCTTTCTTTCATCTCATTTTAATATTTGAATACTTTATTTCTTTGAGCTACAGCTGATTTTATTGTAATGGTTTATTTAATTTGTATGCAGCAGTAGTGGATTGTTGCATTGTATGAGGTTTGGATTAGGTGATCTCCAGGATTTCTTCTATGATTCTATAGTTTTATAAACCACTCTGGGTAAATCAGAAAAGAACAGTAAAAAAAATAAGGGTAACAACAAAAAACAGTCAACTATTTTTCACTCAAAATCCCTAAGTGAAATATATACCCACAAAACTTATTTCTGCCAAGAAAAAGGAAGTTAATTGCTTTGTGCCTCTTTTCCCTTGGCACACTTAAGGTAGCTTGGTCCTCACTTACTTTAGGAAAATACTTGCTCTCTCAATACAGGAAAAGAAAGAAAACTGAATTTACAGATCAGGCTCCAAATGTCAAAGTGGCAGCTGGTCATGGTTTCACATTTCTGCATTCAGTTTGTTAGGGGAAATTGTTCCAACTGTGCAAAGGATGATACCACGTGACAAGAAATAACAGAGATCTTAATGGTAATGGATGGTGATCAGGGATATGGTTCTACTCCCAGGTTACATTGAAGGAAAATTATTAAAAGCAGTTTTTCTCACCTAATATTCTGTTGCCTGCTCAGGCAGTTTGGTATTGTTATTGGATCTTTGAACCACATTCTGTAGGCAAGTAGCTACAGAGAACTTCTCATCTATGGGCTGAGAAGTTTTAGGAAAAGGAGTGGCAGAACCAGAAAACAGAGTTAAAAGAGGGATCCACTTAGAATTCTTATGTAGCCACAATTGAATTAAGTCCAGTCTCAGTTGAATTCTATTGACCCTTATCTAACCCAAGCAGTTATTGGAGAAGATTCTTGTCCATACAAACGAATAGCAATAAATACATTTAAATGGATCTTTATGGTTGGACCTGATTTTGGGGGGCTTGGCAGCAGTACAATTAACTACTTGGAAGTGGAGTTGTTACCATTGGTCATTTGCAAAACATATGCAAGTCATTGGGAATATAAAATTTGTTTTTGTTAATCAAGGAAAATTTGAGTGATTCTGTTTGAGTGGGCCAAGCTGCCACCTGTTTTGAAATCACAACGGACTGAATTCAGAAGCACACTAACTGGATAGCATCATAGTGTTGAAGAAATATCATGAACACATTTCGAAAAGTATGCATTTATTTCCACAAGAGGAATCTAGAGCTTCAAGCTAACATTTTGCATAAAAATGAGGATTTGTCCCTATTATTTCATATGCAGATTTAAGCTGAAGTTCTTCCCATGCCAGCTGTCAAGAGGTTTCTAATGTGCCACTAGCCACACTACACTATTCTTGCATTTATAGTTTCTACCTCAGCCTGTACAACTTCCACTTTATGAGGATGTCAGACTGAGCGATCCCTGTCCAAGATTAATCTTGTTTTCCTCTTTCCAACTTCACTTAAATAAACCCACACAATGACAAAACTAGCATTGAGCAAGTTAATGACCAGTACAAATGTATTTATTTATTTTTTATTCATTTGTCAAGCAAGTATTAGAGCATGGTTATGAATACATGAAATGGATAGAATAAAAAGAAACATTAGGACAGGGATGGGCATGTTGGTGCACTTATTGGGGAGCCATGTTATTCTGATACAGAACCAAAAAATAACTGGGGATTTTAATTAGTTCCTGCAGTGGGTGGACTTCTTTTGTCTCTGCCTTATACCTTATATTTTATTTTAGTTACCAAGTACTTCTAATGTTTTTCCTGGTCAAATGCCAAACACCAAAGGAAATATCTTCCCAGTGAAGTACTTTCAGCCTTCATGGAAAGGCTGCCAAAACCTGTTTCAAACCCTCTAAAATTCTTTTTACTTTTTCCTATATTCTGCCAGGTTTGTAATTTATGCAGGCAAACCTGATTGCCAGATTTACTAGTGAGTAGCATCCTAGAACTAATTCTTCATTGATCTTTCTAGTAGACCAGTTTGGCCTCTCTAGTATTCAATAGCCTCCATGATAAATTAGCTTCCTCTTTAGATATTTTCCAATGCCTTTTTTCTTAATTGTCTGGTATACTTACAATATTTCATGCTCGCCTCTTTTCTTTAGTAAGTAGAGTCTATTAGCATCTTGCTTGGATGAAAGTCAGGATTCATTGTTATTATGAGTGGCAGTAGACCAGTCAGATGTTTCAGCCAAAAACCTTGCAGTTTATCTTCACTTGGCATTGAGCAATTTCTGACCTCCCTTGCTCTTTTATCCACCATTTCTGTTGTTATTACATGTTCTTTCATTTCAGCTTTTTTGTTGTTTGTTCTGGTAAATTTTGCATGCAGGTTTTATTTCTTGTAATTAACTGGTGCTTCCATTTGATATTACAATATTTGTGGTAGCTGTTTCTTTGGAACACATTTCAATATAAGCAATTTTATTATGTTGCTTTTGTGCTTTCTAGATGCTCAGTTATTATTTATTTTAATTCTTATTGTTGTTTGGTTAGATGGGTTGTTCTTTCAGAAGAAAATATGGAGGAGAGGGTACGTGGCCTGGGAATGAAAGTGATTCAATAGCTATGTTGATTTACTCTACTGCTGACTTTCCCTGGTTTACCTCTACAGTCTGAGCTACTTATGGCAAAGTTTTGATTTCTTTGTCCTGGGTAGATATATGCAGTTCATCCAATTCTGCTTCTGTGAATATTTTATTGTGTACTATAAAACATTATTGACCTGCTAGTCCCTGTTCTATTATTCCTGGGTTTGGATCAGAGGTGGTATTCAGCAGGTTCTGACCAGTTCTGGAGAACTGGTACGGAAATTTTGAGTAGTTCAGAGAACCAGAAAATACCACCTCTGATTGGCCCCACCCCCATCTATTATTTGCATACTGTCCCAGCTAATCAGCTGAGCTTCTTTGTTGCCCTGCACAGGAGAACAGGTTAGTGGGGTGAGGAGAGAATGGAAATGTTGCAGTATTCTTCCCCTACCATGCCCACCAAGCCACGCCATGCCCACCAGGCCACGCCCACAGAACTGGTAGTAAAAAAAAATCAATCCCACCACTGGTTTGGATGTTCTTTCTAGAACTGGTGTTTTCTTTTCATATATTCTCTTTTGTTGGACTCATTTGTAATAAACAGATCATTATTTCTCTGTTTTTAATCATCTTTTGGTGATGGATAAACACCTTTCCGTCCAATAGTGTGCAGCTGCTCATCCTGATTGCTCAACCCACAGTCCTGTAATGTAATCCATTTGTCACCAGATGTCCAGGAACTCTAATACTTAGCATGGTTCTTGTTGATCCATGCAATGACCGATCTTGGATGGGTATCTTTATGTCTCACCATATTCTTTATGGGAGAGGCACTCTTTTTCTCCTTAGGCTCCTCAGTTGAGACCTGTCCAGTCTGGCTGAATCACTAACATAGTTCTCAACTTCCTCAGAACACACAAGCCTCATAACTATGTTAAGGTAGTGTATCACTAGGGGATTATTATTATTTATTAAATTTATATGCTTACAATGAATCTGTGGGTTACACAAATAACATGACACATGAAAAACAAAACAAGAAAAAAAAACAAGAAAAAAGAGTATAATATGCCAGGATAACCAACTATATGGAAACAAAAGAAACTAATTTAAACAGAAGCTTCAATAATTCTCTTCAAAGGCCTGGGTGATGAACCAGCAGGCTGGGGGTTATTTGAGTTTTGGAAGGAGCATCTTTTCATAGGGGAAGCGCTGCCACTAAGAAGACCTAATTTTTTTTCCTCTTCTCAAAGAAAGAATAATCTTTCTCAGAACAATTATTCCTCATGTTCCATCTGAAAATGTTACAATAGCATATTAATTGCCTTCTACTTACCAATTTTCTATTCAACAAACTAGTTTTTTCATTTATTGATTTCAAGAAAGTTAGTTTTACAGTAATTACATTTCAACAAAGTTGGCTTTGGATCTTTAAACAAATGAAATCATTGCTACTCCGCCTTTGCATTTATCTTATCAATAGCATTTAAGTGAGTACGGTTGTTCTAGTAATCCTCTGAAAGTGTCAAGATTTGAAGATGTATAACATTAATTTTTCCTTGATATTGCTGTGCAAACTGAAAATGCTAAGGTTGCAATCTTACAGATATTCACCTGGAAGCAGGTTTGCTTGAATAGAATGATACTTATTTTACAGCAATGTATAGCATACAGTTGTAGCATATATTAAGGTTTAAAATATGGCTATTTTTATGCTTAGTTCAGAAATGATTGTTGGATTATATAATATTTGAATGTCACAAATTTTCAGGTTCAGATTAAAATGTAAGGATGCTATTTCTGGCCCATGGTTAGATCCACAAAGACACAAGTAGAAACGATAAAAACAAAGAGTCTTAAATGCTTATTGTACATTTGTGGAATAACTTGTGGCTAAAAAATCAGTATCTTTTTAGCAACATGATTGTTCAATAGTTTATCCATTAAACTGATTTAATCCTCTTCATAAATGCAATCAACTTGCTATAATGAGTTTCTTCTCAGCTTTCTGTGAATAGGACTGTACTTTGTTTTAGCACTGAGTTAACAGATGATGACTTCAAACATAAACTCCTCAAATAGATTATATGAAGTGGTTTGTACTACTCATCTCTTAATATCTACCTTCACAAAACTTGCATACAAAAATAAACTGAGATCTCTTTATTGCTCTTTATTACTTTCTTCTGAGCTTTAGGTAGATGTCTACTCAATAAACCATTTGTAGAGAAAATTCAGACTTTACCTTTCCAGATTTCCACTATATTTCCTGAATGAAAACCTCACTAGATCCAGAGCTGGTTGTAGTGATAGACAGAGTAAGACAGCCATCTCAGGAGACACATGGAACTAGACAAGTTAGGAAGATATGAAAGAACAAAACTGTGTAATTTGTTGTGATTCCTCTATGTTAGACAAAAAAGGCCATCTCTATCAGAAGCATCAAAGCATCAACAGTCTGTCTAGTCAACAAGAGGGATTCAGAGAGGTGCCATTTTGTCTTTACCTTTAGGCAGCTAAATGCCTCAGGCCAACTCTAAATAACAGCACTGTGCTCACTCTGTGTGATATAATTTAGTTACAAGCATTTTATTTCCTCCAAGACTAAAGACTCATTAATCAAATGTTCTAAAAATGCATATGATCAGTTATATTAAATCACTAAACTTCATTAAGCAATAATAAAAAGGCCAGTTCGCATCAAAAATTGCTTGTGTAACTAGCAAGCTCCAGGTTTCAAACTGCAGATTCCCAGCTATCCAACTATTTTTTCAACTTAAACTATAAGTGTTCAAGTGGGTGGAGAAATTGAGAAAATGAAGAGATTAATACATTTATGTTGTATTACCAAGGTGGAGGTGGAGCAAAATGAATTTCTTCTGTTTAATAAGAATGTAAGTCCTAATTTAAAGTGGTAAATTTGAAGCTAGAATGGGAAACATAGTGTAAAACTGTAATTTGTTTTGTAGTACATTATAAAATCATTTAAATCACATACAGTTCTTTACACTCAAAATAACAGTTCTACACAAGTACCTGCTAGTGTTCCAAATTGAACAGATTATCTGTTTCTGGTACTTTAATGAACGGGTATTCTTTCATTTGATTTATATATCTAAATGGTACAAAGAATACTGTGCTCTCATTAAAATGTATTCCAAGAGTAAATGTATGAAGTAGACTGTGGATCAAAGTGACCCAGTAATATACTCTGGCTAAATGTGGCCCTGAATTTGAGTCCAGAACCTAACTGCTGCACAGACATAGTACTCTACTCATACATAATTTGATTTATAGCATTGCTGGCAGTAAAATTCTTCAAAGAGGAAGGTTAAATTAAAGACAAGTAAAGAATCTGGACAACTTCCCTCTCAAACTGCTTTTCTCCCAATATGTTCTAATTGCTTTAGAATTGACCTCATCTCCAATAGGTGATGGCCAGTAGGATTAATGCTATTGATTCAGTGATATGCACATCAAACACAAAGTCTCCCATGCATTAATAATGGCTTTATACATGTGCAGATTCTGTGATAGCATAAGCAAATAATTCATCAAATTCTATATCAGCAAAAATAGAATCAGAGTCAGACAAATGGGACACAGAAGGTTGTGGTGACCCAGGCTAAAATGTTGGCAAAGCTAAAGAGTAGCAGATGTACAACATTTCTATATTCCTATATTTCGCAGCTGGAGATAGAGTTTTCAAAAGGCAGCATTTACGTGAACGTGGAAAGAAAAGATAGGAATGAAAGTGTGGGATTTAGAAAATTAGATTAAGGCATTTTGCAAAGGTGTGTGTGATAGAGGCAGAAATGGATGGGGAATTCTTATAGAATGTAAAATTGAAATAATACAGTTCTCATAAAGTAACATTTTGCTATTTTTTTCAAAATGCTTTTTCTCCATTTTATACATTGTATGTTGCTACATACAGTATGTAGTATGGTAGTATCTTGCTACTATAATAACCTAGCATTCCTTCCAAGCTAGTAACAATTCTCCTAATAATGATATGCCATGTTCCTAACTGTTTGAAATGAAAAGTATGTATATCAGTAACTGCAAACCTCACTGACGTCCATGCTACCCATTTGTACTAGTGCTACAATTTTGAGAGATGGTAGCATGGAGCTAGTAGTAGCTCCATGCTACTACCTCTCACTATATACAGGTCACCATCCCTTATGCTTTCAGAAGACAAAGAAGCAGATGTTATGCCCCATATACTATGTATACATAACTTCTACCTCTTGCCTGAGTGAGGAATTTTGTGTTTTATACATTAAATATCCTGTGTAGTATTTTTTAAAAGTTACATTGACTATTTCATAACACTGCAGGTCAGGGGAGATGATGGAAATCATGCAAAAACCATACAGGGGCAAGACATAATATAACTTCTGCACAACTTGAGAAAAAATTCTCTCTGTCTCTCTCCCTCCCTCCCTCGCTCCCTCCCTCCCCCCCTCTCTCTTTTGGAAAATCTCGAGATATTTCTTCCTGCAACTACTGAGTGCTAGGTGTCCCTGACCTATGACTACAATTGAGCCTGAAATTAGTGTTGCTAAGTGAGACATTTGTTAGGTGAATTTTGCCCCCATTTTATGACTTTTCTCACCACATTTGTTAATCAAATCACTGCAAGTCTTAAATTAGTAACATGGTTGTTAAGTGAATCTGGTTTTCCCATTGACTTTGCAAAAGGTTGCAAAAAGTGATCATATGACCTCAGAACACTGCAATCATCAAAAATGTGAGTCAGTTGCCAAGCATCCAAAGATAAATCGCATGGCCATGGGGATTCTGCAACAGTCATAACTGAAAAATAGACATGTCACTTTTTTCAGTGCTGTTGTAACTTTGAACTATCACTAGATGAAATGTTGTAAATTGAGAACTACCTGTATAGTAGCTGACTTGCCGTAATGACATAACTTGGTTTAGGCTTAGAATATTATATCCTAGCCACACAACAAATAGGTTTTAAACAAGTTATGATGTACTAAAAATTGTTAACCTAGAAAAATAATCATGAGGTCGAAAGGCCAATAGTTTTCTCTTAAGAAAATATTCTATATTTTAAAAAGTTTAGCTTAATTTAAAAAAGCCCTCACAGTGATTTATAAGAAGAGGTTTTAACTACATCTTCATTCCCAGTTTATAGTATGGGTCAACTACCAAATTACTTTAGTTAGCATGACTGTAGTTTATCTACCGATAGAGTCCTGAGAAACACACTTCCTATTTTCCATTTCCTTGATGCTCAGTCAGCAGGCTTTCCTTTTCTGCCAAAATTCTGCTTCTAGATAGTGAACATCTATCATGAGGCTGAACCAGAAGACTTAAGTGTTCAAAGAATATATATAAAAAAACTCCTTGGAAATGTAAAGGATTCCATTGCTATCCCCATATCACAAATACTAACAAATCCAGTTGCATTTGGCTGCAAAGCTGCAACTTCTCAGCCAATTTTAGAAACCAAGCGAGTGAGTTCTAGACTTACATTAAGCATGAAAGTCAAATGGGTGACATTGAATTAGTCACTCTCTCCCAGCCCAGCTCACTTCACAAAGTTGTTGTTGTGAGCGAAATAGAAGGAGGAGGATTAAATATGCTGTTATTTATGAATATAATAAAGGCAGGAAATAAATTAAAAATATAACATCCAACAGTTCATTAACTAGGATGCCATTCTTCAGGATTTGACTTTAATTGTGTATGACTATGTAATGAAAGAAGAAATCGTTGTTAAATTGAAGATGAAAAAAAAGAAAAAAAAAGACTTCAGACTTCAAATTTACTCTTCCATCTAAAAAAGATGAAACTTTGATAACTTCCTAGCTGGCAAGGTTAGCAAATGGATGCATAAAATATCAAAATGGATAGAGCAGCAGACTATGTTGAGAATTACAAATATAGTGGCAACATAATTTCATCTAACAAAGAAGAAAAATAATATCGCTGAGATAGTAGACAGGATCTCAATGCAAGATAGAACTTTGAAAAAATAATAAATAATACATAAGAAGTGCATGAGTCAGCAACATAAAGTTCTTTTACTGTCTCTTAAGACTCAGAAATCAATAGTCTACTGAGTACTAGTAAAGTCTAATTCTGACTGATTTTAAGATGTTGTACCACTTTTTCAAGAAGTTCTCTCAGATTACAGTCCTGTTTACATTTATTTGGCACAAATTAAATTGAGCTAAATTTGATTTTGTTTACTTATTTGGTAAATTTTTCCTCCAGGAAGTCAAGGTGTTGTGCATAACACTCATTCTTCTTTTTTTTCCTCGTTAAAGTAATCATCTGTAGATTGGATTGGGAGAAATATGGCTGGCCCAAAGTCACTCAGTCAGCTACCATACAAAAAAGGTTGATTGAAATTTGGACTAGAATTCTGCTGGACCCATTCTTGTTGGCACCTTGATAGCTCTACCAGCAGAATTAATCTCTGAATTAAGATTGTACTGTAATTTTGACAAATGTAGACATGATGATGGACTCTTATGAGGAAAGGAAGTATTATTTAAAATTACTTCCGGTGTACTTTTTGTATTGTGTTAATTTGTTCATATCTTTTTCTTTCCCTCTTCTCCCATAGCTTTCTTTCTTCATCATTTTTCAAGGATCATTCACAGAAATGATTACATCAAGGTCATCCTCAGTATATTATGTTCATAGAAAAATAAATTAGTTTGAAATAAATTAACAAATCTAGAGCAACATATTTTGCTAAGAACAAAGAAAAGTAAAATATTTTTAAAACCTTCTGAAAAACAAGAATAATGAACTATATTTTATAAAAATATAGACAGCCTTTCAAATAACTCAGAAAACTATTTAAGAATGTAGAGATCAAGGTAATATTTTTAATTGGGCCTGAGTAGGCTTTTGTAACCAGTGGAAAATCAGTATGTTATTAAATTCTGTAATTTGTTGTGCAAAACTAAAGTGAATATTATTAGCAATCTCTCAGACAATGGTGGAGAAACTTTGTCCATTCAGATATTCCTAGGCTACAACTGTCCACTTTTTTCAGATATAAACTTGATCAAGAATTTTAACTATGGTAGTAAAAATTACTACAACCTAAACTTAGAGAAGAAAAGAGAATGGAAAAACAGAAAAGAAAAGAAAAGGAGAATATAATAAAGAGAAAATAAATATATAGAGACCTCTTACTTTCATTGTAACAACTGTAAACCGATTTAATAACCCACCCACCCCCAGTTATTATTTTTTGCTGAAAAGGTCCATAACATGCCTTCCTGTCTTATATAGGTTGATATAATAGGGATAAGCTGGTTCTTCAGACAACCTGGTCCCACACACTATGAAGAACTTTAAAAGTAATAACCAATATCTTGAATTAGACCCAGAAGCAACCAGCACTCAGTGCACCTCATGGATTTCTCTCCAATTGTTCTTTATCCCATCACACAGATTTCTTCAAGGCTTTTACAAGTCTCTTTTGTAGATGCAATAAGAAAACATTTTACAGGTTATTCTCTTGATTTATCATTTGTATTTTCCTTTTAATTTGTAAAACTTCAGCCATTATCTTTTGTATATTACATGATTTGGTTAAATTGGACCAACTGGGCACAGATCTACTATCTCTGCATAGCAGACCAAGCTGTTGTGAAATTTAAAGTAGCAGGAGTCCGTCAAAAAAGAAGACTCCAAATTAATAGGTCAAAACATATTTCAGAGTTCCTGAGAAGAATACTATTATAAAACAGCAGAATATAAGAAGCTGCTTTATATATCTTTGAGATTTTTTTTTATTACAAGATTATTTTCACTAACCACATTTCTTTCCATTCTCAGGGTCACGAGGAAGGTCATGAGGAAACAAGCTTTGGAAACTAAATGCTAGAATACCTTATTTATTTTTTACTTTATATCCTGAAACATTCAGTTTGACATGATTAAGAATCACCTATCAGGAGTGGGAGAGTCCATGTATACATTCACATACTCATTCATATATTTACACACATTTCCTTCTCCCACAGATCCCATTAAACACATAATTCCTACACATCAGAACCATAATACAGTACATGATTGGTCCTTTAAAAGAAGTAGATTTTTTTTTCTCAAGGCCAGTAGGGAAACACAACAAACTGCTTATAAGGTAGAAGAAGAGAATGTTCAGTTCCTCTGTGAGTAGCTTACCTGGCTTCTGTGATAAGAAAGGGTCATCCTTTTTACATTATTCAGCTTGGAAATGAAGCAAGATGAGGAATTGTGACTATAAGCCTTTCCTTTGCTACTGACTTCTGCCCCTGCCCCATGAAAACAAATCTATTAGCAGGTTCCAAATAGTTGGATATATTCATGTAGGACTTAAAACTTATATTATCTCTCTGCAGGAGTTATTGTGAATGTATGAGAACTTGAACAGAGATAGAAATGAAATGTTCATGCTGTCTCCCTTCCTTTTTCTCTTCAAATTTTATGCTCTTAGAAGAGGTTGTGAAGAAAATTTATTCTCAGATTTGCTTGCTTTAACATAGTCATTTAAAAACATGGAGAACTTACTTAGGGCCAAACAAATACATTTCCTTTCAATCTCTCTAGTCTACCTGTGGAGGTTGGCAAGGCTATACTATTTATTAATATTCATTAAGGATTTTCATATAATAGAAGATGAATCAAAAGGAAAAAAAGGAAAAAACCAAAACAAAACTGCAAAAAAGCTAAAAAATATATAACTTCTGATCTTCTTTTCAACATATAATACTAATTTTATTGCACCTCCTTCCTCTTAACTATTTTGTAATGTTTTAGAATGTTTATCTCATCATGTACATGTATACATCCGAACTTGACTGTTGTTTCTCTGTGTCATATAATATCTGGGTATATGCATATTTATTTATTCTGTCATGTTTATGTAGATGATGCCTCTTTGAGAGCTTTATGCAAAGAAATTTCATTTTAGTGTACATTTAAAGTGAAAATAAAGTTATTCTAAGTCTACAAATCCTATCACTAAGTCATTTAGTCCACATCTCTTTTAATATTCAAATCCATAAATCATTTTTTTTCTTCTTTCAGCAAACAATCCTTATAAGTTTTCCAGTCTTTCAAAAATGTTTTTGTTGTTTATTCTCTGGCCAGACAGATTAGTCGTGCCATTTTGGCAAATTCTGACATTTTCACATCCATTTCTCTGTCAGATTGTTCTTACTTGTTGTGGCCCTTCAGGTGAGTTCCTAGAGAAGATTAACCATTAGAATGAATCAATATATTTGATTTATATACTATTTTTACTTCAGGAGTCTAAAGCAGAATACAGGATGTATTTTTCCCACTACCACACATCCAGCAACCCTGTGGCATAAGTTGGATTAAAAGGCACTGACTGGCCCATAGAAATTAGTACCGTACCATGGCTGAGCATGGACTGGAATTTAGATTCTATCCTCTATCCTAATTAATCAATATAAACATTACACACACAAAATAATGCAGATATGGTCCTGAAAGAGTGGTTAAAATATAAAGATGATCTTTATATTAAGGTTGGTTAAAATGACAATTCAAATTTAGAAAAGTAGAAGAATACAAAGGAATTCAAAATAATGCCACACTGACTGAGGGTACAGTCAAACATTGATAGCCTGTAATTACATCCTTAAACAATAAGGTAACATTCCTGGAATCCTTTTATCTATTTCCTGACCTGGCCTTCTGCAAAGATTTGATAATACAACACAAGTTGTCAATGGGCTGTGTAAAGAGGAATGAAAGACATAGACAATGACTGAAGATTTGAACTTACAGGCAGATGGTTTTGAAATATATTGTGTTAGGAACAACTGCATTGCAATAGATATTGTTACACTGCATTTGAAAGATGGATAGCTCCTCATAACTCTTAATATCAGCAGGAGCTAAGATCTTATGTATCTGTTATATAGTAATATGGTAATATAATTAGACTTTTCTGTAATTGCTGGTTAATTCTTTTCAACTCAGGCAATTTTTAAATAAATTGCAAAATTGCTAATTAATCTGGTTTTATTTCAATGTCATTAAACCAATGGAAGTCTTTAGAGAAGAAAATGAGAGTAATAAAAGCAATCCTATTATAATTGAACCCAGATTAATGTCCACTTAAAGTAATTGTTAACATGGTTTAATAACTAGCAGTTGTGATCTCTCCAAATAAGCATACATTACTGCAGCAAATGCTCTGTTCTGAGCCTATTAACTATTTGCTATTTAGGCTTTGTATAAACTCTTAACATAAAACATGTAGTATTCTTATTTATACAGTAATCTCTAGATATTGCTATATAATGTTTACTGAGCTCAAATTAAATGTTTAATTGTCCTTAAATTTGCACATATTTTCAACCAATATAAGGGAATCCACGAGACTCTGAGACAACCAAATAGATGGATTATGAATCCTTATTTCTGTATGCTAAGCACTATATTCTAGCATGTTAATATAGTACTCTGGGGAATAAATCCTAGTTAACATACTTCAACTGTCTTCCTTCATAAACTTTATATAGCTAATCAAGAAGGAGAGGTCAAATTTATTCAAAAATATACAGTAGGAAGCAGAACTCCATAGCACAGATGCCTCAAAAGATAAGCACTAGGAAAAACAAGACTGAATTGGTTTCATCTGAATTGTTGATGCAATAATATTCAGCTGAGGAAATAGTAACAGTCATCATAGTAATAATTGTAGATCCATAATATCTGCATTAAAATATCAACTCCTCAACTTAAAAATGTTTTTCATCTTCCCTCCTTCTTCCTGAATTATTCAATGCTTTATATCTCAGCTGATAGTGCACTAACTACTTGCTGAGATGTCTAAACCTTAAAACTGGTTTGCCAGGAACTGTGATTTGTGAAATCATTTCAAACTTGGGGAGTTTCTGATCATATCTGCTTCAACAGCACAGATCCCAAACCATATTTCAATGAAGCCCAGATCATCTGACTATTTTACTCTTCAAACACTCATCTTTTCACACTATTACAATGCCAATGAAGATTTTTCATCTTGAACATAATGGTAAACAATTTTTCCACACCAAAAAATAGAACAAACATTTTCCTGGGAAATTTATTGATTATTTTTTATACTGCTTGAGAAACAGGAGATAAGAACAGCTTATTGTCTTCCAACATCTTTTTAAGAAATAATACATTTTGCATAGCAATAGCAATAGCATTTAGACTTATATAACTTTCCATAGTGCTTTACGGCACTCTCCGAACAGTTTACAAATATCAACATATTGCCCCCAACAATCTGGGTCCTTGTTTTACCAACCTCAGAAGAATGGAAAGCTGAGTCAATCTTGAACCGGTCAGGATTGAACTCCAGGCTGTGGGCAGAGTTAGCCGGCAATACAGCATTCTAATCACTGTGACACCACGCCTAAATAGCTGTTTTTTATTTAATGTCAACTAAAATACTTGATGAAAAATGTTACTTTATAACAATAAAGTATCTGATAAAGAAGTTTGATTAGTATAATACTGTAGCAAATCTCCAATTTTTGAGAAGTATTCTTGCCCTGAGGGAAAAAAAAGGCCTCATTTTTCAGGATGCTTGAGAATTTCTCCCAAATTTCTCTGTGTGGTGTTTTTGAGCTTATTTTCAAATCCTGAAAGCCATTAGACCATAATATATCTCAATGTGAGAACAGTACACACCATCCATGAGAATTTTAGCTATATTCTCCTTCACCAACTGATTGCAGTTTGTTGAAAATATGCAGAATAATTGTCTTGTGTGTATCATCTCATGTAGGTCTTATTATTTGTTTCTGGGTTTTTTCTTAAAAAGAATTCCAATTTTCTCCTTGAAGCCAGTGAGCTTAGTAGAATAATTAAAGTACCACTGTGGCTTGGAAATAAGCTGCTGATTTTTTGACCAAAGATAACAGTTTTTTTCATGGTTTTCTCTCCTTGAACTTTAAGTGAAAAAAGGCCCTTTTAAACGTTCACGGTATATGCTTGGACCTGGCTGAAAATTTGTTAAGAGGAAGTTTATCAGCCTCACAGGAAGGAACATTATACCTTTATAACTATTGTGAACATTTCCAGCACCACTTTTTTTAAAAATATAAATGATAGGATGCTGGAATGAGGGGTGTGAACCATTCACATCCAATCTCTGAATCATTCAAGGAGCCTTCCAGCAAAAACTGGCTGTATTGTACATACTTTTATGGCCGTGAAATAAAATGTTCTTAACTGAAAATTGTTTTATCCATGAATGTGCACTATAGAGAAGCAACATCAAAGCATACCCTGTAATTTCTCTTCACACAAGTGGCATGCGTGGGTGAACATTCACATCGTTCTGAAAAATGCAGAAGTTTTCTTGAAGAGTAAGCCTTGTTCCATAATCTGGGAACCAAAACATTTTCAGTATGAATGAACAAAACTCAGAACAGCATTACTATGTTACTAACTCCATAACACATATCATTTTCTGGTAACTGGCACCATAGCATAATTTGCAAGAAGTGCTAGTACAACAATTAAGAAGTTAAAATAGCTAAAACCTGGCCAAAATGCAAGTTTTTAGTCTTTTAATTGTATATTTTTGAGGAATCCCACAAATGGTTTCTGAGCATATCACAGGTAATATGGCTGGCTTTGGCAGCCCTTACCAGAGTTTAGTTTCATGTTACAGATACATTTAAGGCTAGTCTGATAATCCACACTACTATAACTGGTGTCATGCTCCTGGTGGAGACTGACTCTAAGGAGAGGAGGAACAGCCAACAGGGAGTGGAAGTGTGGCTCTGGAGGTTGTGGAAGAAGCTGGGGAAAGGCAGAGACTAGCTGGGCAGTCAGAGGAGGACCCAGGCCCATCCTCTCTCCATCCTAGGGCACACAGAAAGGAGAGGATAAGGGAGAGATGTTGTCTACTGGGGAGGAGAGGACCTTGATCCTCTTCATGGGCTGCAGCTGTGAAAACTGGATAAGAGGACGGACATGTGTAGGGGCGAGTGCTGGAAACAAAGCATGGAAATATCTCTAGTTTATTGTTCCTCTCTGAGTTTGGCGTCCTTCCCATTGTGTGTTCTGATATCTGTGGACATCTTCAAGCCCTTATCTTGCCTGGTTTGTGTTGTTTTTTCCTCTTTATAATTTAAAAGGCATTTCCTCCTTCTTGTAACTGCTTGTGTGGGAGTTTTTTGTCTCCATTCAAGGATATTTAGAGCTTGGAAGCAAAGTGAAGGAATAAAAGGGGCTTCACCTGTTTTTTGGGACTGTGTTTATTTTGTATTCCACCCTGGGTCATCACAACTGAGATGATGGGTTTAAGATAAAATGGAACAATAATGGCGGATGATTAAGTAAACTGGTTCAAGTTTGGTTTTCCCTCAGCTGCTGTGTAATGATGAAAAGCTACAGATAATACATTGTATACTGAAATAACTGAAACTTAGAAATAGAATCCATACTAGTATCCATATTAGCACTAAATTTCTACTAATATTTGAAGAATAGGCTCTTAATCCCAATTCTGAATTCAGTTCCAGAGCAGATAAGCTTCCATAACACTGGAAAAAAAGAGGCAAGATGGTATATGGCCTAGGATGATGATAATGATGATGATAACATTTATGTATTTATTAGATTATGTTTCTAGGAGCAGAAAATGACATACATCAGTGTTTCTCAACCTTGGCCACTTTAAGAGCAGTGGGCTTCAACTACCATAATTCCCTAGCCAGAAAAACAGTTGAAGCCCTTCTATTTTTTCCCCAACAGAACCAACCTTGTGGAGGAGCTTTGGCTGAGATAAAATGGTTGGCTCCAAGGCAACCAATGATTGAGAGTAGATTTGGCTCTGAGTCTCTCTAGTCCTTTTTCAGTATATGATCCATTATTGTATTATCCCCTGGATATTTAATGTAATCTCAGTTTCTGGCTGGTTTTATTAGTAGAAAAATGACTTTGTTGAAAATTTTTATTTTCTATATAAAGTATTGTTGAACTAATTGGTATGAAGTTCCATTACGCTACTTAAATTTAATCCTAGTGGAAATGGAAAGAAAAAGAAATCAGGTAGGATCTTCTGAAGAGATGGATTTCAATCCAGTAGAAACTGACAGTTCCAATTGCCACATAAATTGATGATGGCCTCTGTCATCTTTCACTGAATAAGGTAATATCTAGTAGAAGGAATGAGTTGACAATTAAATAGTAGCAATAAATGATAGCAAAGTAATTTTTAAAAGACTGAGTCGTTTCAAAATAGAGACTAAGTCTTCTGAACTATTTATTCAGACATAGTTTACAATACTATATGAAAAATTATTTTCATAAAACTCATGGCTAGTTTATGGTCATCATGAAATCCATGATTCTGACCCAGCTTCTGCACCACAGTGGTGGTGAATGCAATACTGCAGGCTACTTCTGCTAACTGCCAGGTACCTGAAATTTGGCAGTTTGAATCACCAGGCTCAAGGTTGACTCAGCCTTCCCTCCTTTTGAAGTCAGTAAAATGAGGAGCCAGATTGTTGAGGACAATATGCTGACTTTGTAAAACCCCTTAGAGAGGGCTGTAAAGCACTGTGAAGTGGTATATAAGTCTAAATGTTATTGCTATTGCAAGTGTGACCCATGGGGAGACTACATTGGACTTGAATTTTGTTTCCAGTAACAGTTACTTGATCTGGAGTTAAGGGATGTTGCCATCTGTTCTTTGTCATGAACAGATCAATATTTAGGGATCTACTATTCTGCACGACTATTTTGCAAGACTACTATTCCTGTCCCAGGAATCTAAAGGACTACATAGGGTTTCTAAAGCTGTTGGGTTCTTGAACTATTTCTTGACATTCTGATACATAATTTGAGTGAGACCTTGGTTGCTACCTGGAATGACGTGGTGGCAACAGCTTCAGATTGGATCATAGCTATTCAGACTCTTTCTGGGTGCAAATTTCAGTATACCCTGGAGTTATGGAGGACTTTAGGAGAATGAAGCAATAAATATGGCATTTAGAATGCCACTGGCAGAAAACTGGGTTGAGCAGTTTTATAAATCTAGCTAAAAAGAAAAAAGAAATAAAATCCATTTAAGCAAAAATAAGAAGCTTTCCTCTATTTGGCAGCAAATGAGGCCCCAATTTTTGAACAAAAACTTTCATAGCAAATGTTCCCCTCCTTGCATTTTATTTTTCTCCTAGCTGTGCCCTCTTCAGACACTGGACCTTGGCCTTTGGTAAATTCATTTTCAGAGGGTTTATTTAGGTAGATATATGAGTGCCTTTAGGTATGATGTGTTTTTAACTTTATCTGGTGGCCTTTTGTTGCTTTTAAGAAGAGGTAGGAGACCCACAGACACATGGTTTGTGGATAGTCACACAAATAAATAACAAATAATAAAAAGAAGCATAAAACATCATTAAAATGCAATTATTGGAGGTATATCCACAAATAATTATGGAACTGTGTTAAACAGAGGTTAGGCATCTTTATATTTTTTATTAACACTGAACAAACTATTCAACAAAATATTTCTGTGGCTATGAGGGGGAGGAAAAGAATTTTAAAAGTCTTCCCTGGTGTACAAAATCAAATTGTTAGATTTAAATATGTTAAGAAATGTTTTAACTCATTTAGATTTTATTCATTTTAGGGACAATAGTGCATTTAAGGCATGGGTGAGATTCAAATTTTTTAACAACTGGTTCTGTGGGGGTACCTTAATTGGTGGGCGTGGCCAACTCAATATCACTCACATTGAGGCACGCATCTCCTCGCCTGCTCTCATGATTGTGGGGATGCTGCAACAATCATAAGTGTGAAAAATGGTCATAAGTCACTTTTCTCAGTGCCATTGTAACTTTGAATGGTCACTCCACACAAGCAAAGTACCAGCAAAGAAGGGGGAAAAAACTCCAGAGACGTTCCTTAGACAGGAAGTCTAGTCCTGCCAAGAATGCAACAAGGGTTAACAGAGAGGCAGTTTCTGTAAGGAACACCAGAATGTTTCCTTCCTGCCTTCCTTACAGGATTAGGCTACTAATTTCTTCTAACAACTGGTTCTCTGAACTGCTTAGAATATTAACAACCGGTTCTAGCGAATAGGTGCGAACTGGTAAAATCCCAGCCCTGATTTAAGGGCATGAAAACTAGCTGGTGACTTCTAAAACTAAGTCACTGTCCTTTTCAGTAACACTGAGAAGTGACACTCAGGAATTAGGAATTAAAAATATTTGTCTTCAGGCAGTCTTGGCTGGGGATCCTAAAAGAAGTTGCAATTTTAGCCGAATGTTTATTGACTAGCCTGGGATTCAGGTATTGCTGCTTTTTTTTTCTTCTTTACTTCCTCTTTTAAAACTTCAGGTGTCAAGGGAGATACAAAGTTCTAACTCTTAGTGTTATGGCAGCCTCAACCACTGTTAATTTATGTTGTTATAGTGTGTCTTTGATGTTGTCTCTCCATCATCTTCAAGGTCTGTAAATCAATTCTTCCACACCTCAAGATGAGGTGAAATCTAATATCAACAATATCAAATATGACTTTATCTTCAGCCCTCCAATTCATCTGGGAACTGATTTTATATTTCAGGCTTCATTATCAATATAGTTTTTTTGTATTTTCTTGCCACTTCTTCATAAGGAACTGTTCTGAAGAACTCTTGTCTTCAAAGACAACTTCACACATTCTTTTATGTTATTTTGGATGGTTATAATAAAACAATTGACCAACTGTGGATAAAGGATTTATGATGACCTCAGAGAGCCTTATTGTTAAGAATATGATAATGTAACCTGAAAAGCAGCTAAAATAGTACCAGAGATGAATGCAAAAATATTGTAATAATTGCAAAAAAAATTGATTAGGCAAAATTCATCAACTGTATACATCATGATATAAACTGAACTGCACTCTACTTTGCGAGATACCAAGCAACCTTAGGAGAAGCCCTTAAACTGAAAGGCAAGTAAAAAGCATGAGTCTAAGGCTGCTCAGTACTTCACAAGGTAGAGTGTAGTGTAGTGGCCTAAAGGGCAGAGGTGTGATGGAAATAGGCAAATGGAAACAGCTGAAGAGAAGGTAGTCCCCTACTTTACTGGGGCTTGGAGCTGGGAAGAACCAAGCCTGGAATGAATTGGATTTGTGTGGCTCTTGGTTTAACAACTGGTGAAATTTGGTTAACAATGGCAATGGGAAATGCTAAATTGTCATCACTAAGCAACGCAGTCATGTGATCTTCTTCTGTATGACTGTATCATTTAACAATAAAAATTCCTATTCCAATTGTGGCAGTAAGTTGAGGACTACCCATATAATAAAAATTTTCAATACACTTTGAAATCTGATGTAAAGAACTGGGGCTGTGAACTAATCTTGTGAAAGGCAATTTGTATTCATCCTCTACAAGAACTTTCTGCTATAGAGATAAAATAATTCTCTTCATCAAGGTAAACAGGCAATATGATGTACCTTAATGAGGTGCTTTCTGTCATTTTGCCTGCTTTGACTGGCATTTTCAGGAACCTGAAGAGGCTTATGTATCTGCTGACTTGAAGCAGTGGAAGAAGTTTCTACGTATGCTTAAGAAATGCAGAAAAGCTTTTTTGAAATTCAGTCCATGGCAGCTGCAATAAAGCAACCTTTAGAAGTGAAAAACTACTTAACTTGAGAAAGATTTAAGGATATATCTTGAGAAAGATTTAAGGATATATATATATATTCTCTCTCTCTCTCTCTCTCTCTCTCTCTCTCTCCCTCCCCCCCTCCCTCCCCCCCCCCCCCCCCCCTCATGTATATATAGCATGCATGCGTGCATGCATGCACATACACACACACACTTGCATACCCCTTTAAGCTTGAAACAACTGTAATTGGAAGCTGTGGAGTAGCTCCTTGTACTTAGCCTCAGAATATTAGCAGGTCTTTAATTTGTGCCTCTTTTCAGACCATGTGGCATTGGAGCCATGATATAATTTATATAATATATTTAATTAGCATCCAAAGACTTGATTAGACAAGCTAATCCCTTCCTATTTGCCTAACCAAATTAAACAATTATTTCCCTCTTATGCCTTACCTCGGCCCTCAATACCTGCTAACTATTCAACAATGTAGTAATATCCATGTATATGCCATCTTTCCTTACTGATGCCTAAATTATGTATCTATTTCCTGACTTAATCTAAACAATTGGAGAGGGGGAGGCAGGGTGATTGAGTTTGCAGTGTTATAAAGTTAAAACTTGCTCCCCCAAAAGTCATGACATGTCTCTCCTGCTGCTCTTCATCCCCAGTGCAGATGACCAGGAAGGGAACTATGTAAGTATCCAGAATTAGTTGATAATTATTAAATTGATTTCACTCTAATTTCTCTCATCCATTTCCCCACCAATATCCAAACCTGAAGTTTGTACAGCAGGATACAAAGGGGGGGAGCCTTATTTTTTCTAGGACTTCTAAGTTTAGTTGCAAACTGAAGCTTAATTCCCTTGTAAATCCTATCATCATTGTACCTCTATTACACTTCATTGGTAGATGCAACAGCTGTGTTGGTTTCATTATTTCCTCAATTCTTACTCTGCTGCTCCCACATGAATATGAAGCAATAATAATAATTGCTAGTGTTGAAAGACATTCTGCAGATCTGGCACCATTGTAAGGAAACAGAAAAAAAGTAAACCCAGTCTTCTCCGAGGTTATTTGAAACCCTATATTTCAAATATCAGAGAAACTACAGAAAAGCATTCTGAGGAAATTAAAATAGGAGTGGATTTTAGTGATAAAGAAATCCCTACATTCTCTGAAGATGTGATTCCACTTCCTATATTATTGATAAAGTAATTTACTAAATATTAAGCAAGGGCCTATCAACACGGAAGGATGGTATGCAATTCAGTTTCACTTCAGGGATGATGGACCAGTTCTAACTATACCATATGGATCTTACTCTCCTCATTATGCTTACAGATGGTGTCTGACTAGTGTTTAAAGCTGAAGGTTTAGAAAATTTTGAAGGGGATCTCTGAGCACTCAGTTAATAATTAATGTGTGCAGGGACTTCTGGTTTGAGCTTCTTTCGGTGACAGACTGAAATCCGTGATCGTGCGCTGTTTCGATCCATGCTCACTGCCGGAGTGCCATGAGCCAGCTGGATTCGGGGCTAAGCCATAGCATAGGGTGGTGAAGAGGGGGAGACCACCAGCAGGGTTGAGGAGAGCTGCATTCCTCCTCTCCAGCTTGCCATTACTCCTTTTCCCAAAGGTGGTTGCAGCGGTGGTCAGAAATGGCCAACTCAAAGAAGAACTCGACCGGAAAAGAATGTGCAGGAGGAAGATAAGAAGAGAAAGTTTTGGTTGACCAGGTTAAACTGAAAAAGTAACAATGTAAGGTACCCTGGAATTTGAACAATTAAAAATAACATTGTTCCCAAAGAAGACTTTGAAGCAGCGAAGGAGAGAGGGAAGGGAAAGGATTTGGCTTTTTTTTTCTTCCCTTCCTTATACTGACAGCTAAGAGATTTAAGGAAGAAATTGACAAAAATCCACTTTGACATCAATAGGCATTTAAGCTGAAAATAAAATGTCAAAGGGATAATAAAGACTTTTGGATACTCAAAAACCTTTAAAAGCAGGAAAGGAGAGAAAAGGAAAGAATAAAAGGGCGGGATCTGGAAAAATGGAGGAGACTGCCTGGAACTAAAAGGAATTTATAGTGAAACCTTAACAGATTTCTAAAAGATACATTCTAACTGAAACTTTGTAACAAAATAATAGAACCCAAGGAAGAGAAAGTGGAAACAAGAAACAAGAAGAAACAGCTTTGGATTGTTTGGATTACTTGGTGATTTTTGGATTTTGGGCTATTGGATTTAAATGACTAAAATCAATTGGGTGGTTGTTGAAAAGTGTTTAAAATGACAGAACAAGAAGGTTGGGACAAAGAAGAAGCCATCTTTAATGATCAAGTAATTCTATGTGGGGGGAAAAAAGAAAAGGTGGAAAGAGAGTGAAAAGTTTAAGATTTGAAAAAACAACCAAAAAAAAGAATAGTTTGAAAAATAATTACAATATTAGGAAACAACAGAAGAGAGGATCACAGAAGAGAGAATTAGAAGTAGAGAGACAAGGGGGCAAAAAGGGGAGGGAAAGAAGAGGGGGAAGAAGGAAAGGAAAAGAAGTTATAAAAGACAGAAACAAGATATAGAGAAACAGGGAAAATGTATAAGGATTGAAAGTATAAGCCTATTTAGAGATAATGGGTGAAAATTTAATTGAAAAGGGGATTCTGCAAAGGTACATAAGATAGTATTGTTATATTAGAAATAGAAATAATTTTAGAAAATATGAAGCAATGTATGATTAAAATGATGGATAAAATACTGTAATGCAGTGGAATGTTTGTTAATAAATAAATGAAATAAAGTGAATGACAGAATGAAGTTAGGAAAGGATGGGAATATTATAAATGATTTATAAAAATATAAGTGAAGTGAAATATGGAAAAAAGAATTAATTATGGAGAGTTTATAAGTGTTCACAAGGAAGTATGATATTCAATTGAATATAATTCAATATATATATCTCACACACACACACACACACATATATCGTGTTCAGCTTTGTTCGGGTATTTTCCCACGTCGTTATACTTGTGCTTTTAAAGCACAACTATAATGACGTGGGAAAATACTCAAACAAAGCTGAATACCATACATATAAATACCTGTGAAAACTTAAGAAAACACACACATACACACACACACACACACACACACACACATATGCTTGCACTGGCATGAAGCCGAAAGCACCAGCCTGAGGATGGCAACTGGGACCTTGCCAAAACGTCACCAAGATATTCTTAATCTTACACAGGAGAAGACCCAAACACACCTAGACCTGTACCCATGAAAATCTACATATGTGTGTGTGTGTGTGTGTGTGTGTGTGTGTGTGTTGTGAGTGGAAGGTTTGAGCCTGCTGTGAGTTTTGAGTCTGATGTATCAGAAGACACAGGTTTGAGTGATGAGGAAGGTTTGGTATTGGAACTGGAGCCTGCTCTAATGAGAGATGCAGACGTGAGCCAGGAGGATGAGGGAGTGTCGGAAACACCATCCTCTCCAGAACCTTCCACTTCAATCATGCCTCAGGTGTCAGCAGCTGATCCACAGAACATACCAGAGTCCTTGAGTGATAACGAATGTTGGGTTGATGTATGGACTAGACGCAGGTTGAGATATCAAGCACAATTTGAAAAGAAATGTCAAGTCAGAGACTAATTAGAGAGACTGACACACTCCTTCAAGGAATATAAGGAGGCGTGCTAGTTAACAATCCTTATCCGGATCAAACTTTGTTAATTACTGCGCAGCTTTGAAGAAGCCTCTGTTCCTGTTCCTGATTTATCTTGCGGCTCATTATCTCGGCTTGAAGACAGTTTCTGGGAAAGCTGCCAATGACGATTACAGAGACAAGTTAACTCTGTGGTTTCTGGTATTATTTGTTCGTGTTTATTTCTTTGGGACATTTGGACTCTCACTTGTGGCTACAAGTGAGACAGAACATATATATATATATATATTTGTTTTCTTAAGTTTTCGCAGGTACTTACATGTATGGCATTCAGCTTTGTTCGGGTAGTTTCCCACGTCATTGTAGTTGTGCTTTTAAAGTTGTAGCAACATTTTGGCAGAATCTCATCTGCCATCATCAGGCTTCTGTACAGAAGTTATGTACTATATTGAATGTTATAATTTTAAAGGCATAAATTGAAGTTTAAATAAGACTTGAATGGATAAAATTAAAAGATATAAAAGTGTCATACTCCAATTAGTAATTACAGGGGAAAATTTGTTTAATGAGAAAAGATAATATGAAATTGAAACAGGACAGACAAAACTATAAATATAATGATTGGAAAGACATTGAAACTTAGAAAAATATATATAATTGAATTAAAATATCAGATAATTAAAAATAAAGTTGAGAAAACCAAGGGAGGGGAAAAATTATGGAGAAAATGTTAAAATAGTAATAAGATATGGAATAGAACACAAAGATGAATATGAAATTGAGTTTGTGTCTGTATGAAGAAGTAACAACCTGGGATCATGCTAGCCCCAGAAAGGATGTTTTATTTGTATTATGTTTTTGTGAAAACCCAAATAAAATTCATATTAAAAAGAAATTAATGTGTGCAACTGCCAGTCTTCCCTCAGGAAAAAAAAAGTAAAAATAAAATCTCACCTTGAAGACAGGGATAAACTCACTGACAAATCCTTGAAAGTTCAGTTTAGCTGTTTATTTCTGATGGCAAATATATGCAAGTATTCTTGCCTTCTGCAGGAGTATGAGGTTTCTATCCTAGCCATTATTTCCCTATGGTGAAAGATTCTGTACATCATTTATTACTAAGCAGATAAGTTGTCAAGGTCCTTTTGTCTTCCATGCTGTTATTCACTCATTGTATTTCCATTGTGTTAAAATACAGTACAATGAAGGGAGACATTGTAGTTTAGGTATTCATTTTGCTTCTGTAGCTATTAGTCCTTCTGTTGTGATTCTAAATGTTACTATGCACAGAAAAAGGTCTGGGTACATAATCCATAAAGCTATAGCTATTGTTGCATTTTTTTGAAAATGTTTGAGTTTTATATTTATAATTACTAAAGGAAATGCTAGATACTATTGAATTTCTCCAAGTGTTAATGACATGAAGATATGTTATGTTACAATATATTGCAAAATTATATGTTCTACAATTCTTCCCTTCTGTGTTTACTAGGATAGAGTAGATAATATGAGGAGAAAAACCACAGCTAATAAGAAATAGTTAGACTATGAATAGTAATTGTTCATTGTTTCATTCTCATTTCTTTACTGACAAGAGGAAACCTTATTTAAGCTCAGATCAAATTTGTTCCATAAGATTCCCTGTTTTAACATATTTGGCATTGCTTTCCATTTTATGTCTTTCTAAGGAAGGAAGGAAGGAAGGAAGGAAGGAAGGAAGGAAGGAAGGAAGGAAGGAAGGAAGGAAGGAAGGAAGGAAGGAAG